>VZRM01002950.1:1870743-1889647 GCA_013397955.1 Grantiella picta
AAAACCCCTCAACCTGCCCCCTGTCTGTGTTGCTAGTTTAAAAAGAGAGAAAGGAAGGGAGTAAACTGCTTCTTAAAAAAATAAAAAATAAAAACAAAAAAACTATCTTAAAAAAAAAGCAAAAAATATTTATAATAAAAAAATTGTAGCAATAAACAAATTTAAAAACCTGCTCTGTTAACTAAAAAAATACCCCACACCCTACCCTCTACCTAAACTTGTTAGTTATAAAAAAAAGTAAATACTATAAATTCATTTTAAAAAAACCAAAATAATATATAAAAATATATTTTTGCCTTGCATTTATCCTCCAATTCTGTTAAGTAATTAAATCACATTTTTTTGCAACTTTAAGCTTAAAGCCTGTTTGCCCTTTTTCTTTTTCTGTGTGTCTTCCTACCAACCAGTGTCCTATCTCATTTAACTCATAAAATTAATATGTATTTTTAATAGTTTTTTTCTATAGCAAAAAAAAGTCAAAGTGCCTAGCGTTTAGTCAAGGTCAAACCTTGACAGACCCTTAAATACCACCTAGGTGAAGGGCTCCCTAACAAGGGGCATGTTCTGTCTGGCAGCCTGATACCCACAGTGAGTGGCCCAACCACTGCTGGTGAGCACACATTTCAGTTTTGCCTCATTAATTGTCCTTTCTTATGTAGAGCCAGTCTTCAGAAGTTGTGTAGAAAATCTCACTACATCAGATGGTCATCCTAACTAAGCAGAAAAGAGAGGAAGGCACTCCTAGTCCATGATTCACCCGGTCCCAAAATAGTCATCTAAATCAGGTCACTTGAATCATGGTTAAATATGCCAGCTGGTCTCCACTAACTGTAAGGACAACCTAAGGGATTATCTCAGAATGAAGACATTGATACTATAGAAGTCTAAACTTAGGCGAAATGAATCCTTCTCTAATTCTTTTAAGCTGTGTGTCACTTCATGATGTTAAAGAGTGGTGGTTGGATTAAAAGTCTTTAGAGTGGGACACATGGATGGACACTGTGATCACTGAGTCTTTCTTCATCTGGATGCCAGGCTGAAAAATCAAAAAAATCTTCCCAATGGGAAGAGTGAGAAAACAAAAATATATTTGTGCATATTTTCACAGAGGAAGACGCTACACTTTCTGCTACTTTTTTGAGCTCTCTCCATCTGCTCAACAGCCACTGTACATGTGTGAGTGGTTAGAGCAAGGCACCTCAATGCTGGTGTCACCACCATCTTCCCAGCAGATAAAAACACAGCACATTGACAACAAGTACCAACAAGTGGACCTGTTCTGCAAAGGTGAAATTAGTTCACTTACCTTTTTGGTTTTTGTAAGCTTTTCCAGGAATTAATGTCTATATTTATAGCCAGAGATAAAGAAGGAAGGTGATAAAAGAAAGATGAAAGATAAGTCACACAAGGTATATTGGTTTCAACAAGATGAGAATATTTATTTGTTCTGTATTGCAAAACAGAAAAACAACCATTAACTAGTAAAGGACCTTGAAACTTTTTCTTGCATGCCCTCTTTTCAGGACAGCTGAGTTTCCACATGCCTCTGTTTCTCCAACCCTGGAGCTAGCCTGCAAAATCCTACTACAGGTTAGTGTGCAGATGCAGAGGCGCTCCACAACTCTCACTTGGTTTCTCCAAAAAAAAAAAAGTCAATTTTATGCAATTTCATTGTGAAAAGCCACCCTGAACACACAGTTGTACAATAAATGCTCATGACTTACCTCGTGAGTGAAATTCTAGGACAGCTGGGCTGGGGGCAACTCCCAGCATCTCCTACACACCATTTTGCACATTTGGCCTACGTTGCCACATGACCATCTCCACAATTTTTGTGGTTGCCTGGGGAATGCTGTCTGAGGGCTCCTGCTCATGCTTGCTGCTCCAGCACTTCCATCCTCCTTTTGGCATGCTGTGATGTGGGGCTTGGTGAGCACCATCTCAGTACAGGGAAGCAAGGATCAGGAAAATTTCACCAAGGCTCACAAAGCATTGCTGGAGGTAGGTGTCATTGTCCCCAGGCAACAGCCAACCCCAGACTTGGCCAATCCATGTAACCTCATCCTGTGAGGAAGCACAAGCTCCCAGAGACCACCCTGCATCCTCCTCCCTAGTCCCTTGAGAGACAATTCTCTCCCTCCCTTCAGCTCCCTTTGGCCACACATGTCCATGTGGCTGGATGGAAAACCACATCACAACCCGGAGCCAGATTACAGCTTATGTTTTTGTTCCCATTGGCTGAGACTTCAACTGGATTAATTCCTCTGCTGTTCAGACCAGGCTTGTGCAAACTCAAGGGAGAGGGTAGGAATGAGCAGGCAAGGGAGGCAGCACTGTATCTTTCAGCATCAGTTCTCGCAAATGTCCCCTTAAAAATACAGTTCCTATCCTTGAATCAATTTCTCAGCCCTAGCAGAGCAATCCTTTTCAGCCTTCTCTCCATGAATGTGGAGGGTACATCTGCTTCTGCAGCTGGGCCACCCAAGTCATAAAGCCCGCAAAGAGCAGCTGTTGTTGGAACTGGAATGCAAACTGAAAGTGTCACGAGAGGAAGCTCTGAAAACATTCACTTCAGACAAGTCACCAAGTTTTTGAAAAACTAAACGAAGCAGTCAGCTGCCTGCATTGCATGGGAGCCTCGTGGCAACCCTCAGGGTACAGTATACAGAGCATTTTGTTTCATTATTTTAATTATGTTCGAGTTACTAGTGACTAAGCAACTTGACAAGCTCTCGTTCTCCCCTCTGCAAAATCAATTAGTAGATTTGAGCAGTATCCATGACATGTATGCTGCTGCTCATTGCTCCAAGAGGGCTCCTGGACCAGCCTGGCCCTATGCTGTGAACTCAAGGAAAACGATGCTGCTGCAGAGTGACCTCCCTGCAAACACTTTGGAGGCTTCCTCCTCTGTCTGTGCTCCCCCTTCCCCCCACAACTTTCAAGTGCACTTAAAAGAAAGTCACTTGAGTTTAAATCCTGAAACTACTTTTTCTCCTGAAACTCCTCTGCAAGCTGTACTCTCTGGAGTACCAAATACTGTTTATGTGTGGATTTTCCAATTGAAGTGGAAATAATTGACAGTGCAGAAGATTAAAATAAGCCAATTCACCAGTCAGAAGAGAAAATACTTCCTGCCCACTATTATCCATTTTTCTGTTTTGGCATGTTTCCTACCAGTTCTGGTAGGAAAGTGGCAGAGTTGGTGGCAAATTTGATCTGTTAATCCAAATGAGGAATAAAGTCATTTAGGAAGAGCAGGTGCCATCTGGAAAACAAGCAGAGGACTTTAAAATAAGTACGGCTAAATGTATTCATTTTTTGTATTTCAGAAGGCTCGCTTTGGCCTCTCCTGAAGATAATACACGAATATTAGGATGAAATGTTGGCATGCTGTTCAGACTTTTCCCCTGATATTGAATTATAAGCTACAGGTGCTGAGTCACTGGTCTTTTTATTAGCTCAGAGAAATAACATGATGTTACTCAAGGATGGAGATCAGCCAAAGCTTTCCAAAGATAAGAAATTGATTAGTTTTCTCTGAAAAAAAGAAATCCTTATCTTTCTGGCTTCATTTGGTGATGCATCAATAGAAAAAATGAATTGATAAAAAGGATCTGCTCATTTATGTTCTTAAAGAATATTTGATCCTTTTAGATTATTTCAAATAACATCATATTGGGTCATCATATTCCTGACTAGCATGGAACTGGAAACCTGATTTTCATAGCACTGCTGCCATGTATTGATGTAATTTACCATGATAAACATGCCATATTGATTATATATAACCATGGTATGGCCAAACAACAATACAAAGAAACACATCCACAAATTGTAATTGTTTTCAACTCCAAGCAGCCTAAGATCAAAGCAGAAGGCAGAGATTTTAGGGGAGAATGAGAACAGCTATTTAGAGATGGAATTATTCAGGTTAACAGAAGGAACAGGGAACGTGGTCAGTATTTGCTAAAATGCAGCATCTTATGGGTTTGTTATAAAATAGTGGTGTTAAGCTTTCAAAAGCAAAGACCCTACTAATAGGTAAGTAGTTAATGTACAGCTTGATTCAGGAGAGCTCCTCTATTTGGTCAGTGTTTGCTGAAAAGTAAGTAAATATTTCTGTGTATTTTTGGCAATTACAGTTAGTTTTGGTACCATCCCCACAAATAGCAATGTACTGTTTCAAAGTTGCAGTTTCCACTTTTAGATCTCTTACCATTTCAAAAGGATGAGAATATTTAAAATAAACTACATCCTTATTGCAGTCAATCAAACATATCCCCATCAACTAGGACAGTTTCTATCTTCTGATTCCTCTCTCAGGTTTAATTCTGTTTTGGATTATGCTCCTGAGTGGCTCTGTAGATTTTGAAGAAGTCAATGTGCAAGTGGGACAACTCATCAAACACAGAAATCTCAGATGCAGCAACTTGCTTCCTTCACAAGTGTAAGTATAATATGCTACTGAATAGCAGCTATTGCCTTTATTTTATAGTAGGGAAAATTAAGTGGTATTACTTAGGGAATGATTAAATCAGGAAAGAAATTAATCATTTAGTGTTTTCTGATTGGTACCATATACAAATCTGGCAGCAGTGTTTACAGGAAGAAGTGTCCAGCAGTTCTCACCTGAAGTTCTTTATTTGACTTTGCAAGACTTGCATACAGCTGACAATTTTCACCCTTGGTAACACTAAGAGTGCCCATCATTAGAAAATGTTGACAAAAATAGCTGTCATTACTAAGAACAAGAAAAGACATTAAATACATATTCTTTTTGAAGGGCTTTAGTCACTGTTGAGAACATGGTTGGGTGGGAAACATGCTGTGTCCTAGGCTGACAAGACTACAACTGGTCCCTCAGGAAGCTCTTTGGTAGCAAAGAATTTGATGAAGAATTTCCCATTTGGAAAGTTGAGGGCTGCACAATGTGAGAAACTCCTCAAATTCCAAGGACACAAGAAATATGGGTTGGAAGTGCTCAGGAGGACCTGTTCCTCCAGTCTGTGGAGGTTTCTGAACCAAGCAGAGACTGACAGATGTGCCAACCCCATGCAACAAAGCTGCAGCTGCTCTGCCTGGGCCAGCCTCATGCTCTTGTGAAGGCTCCAAGGCAAGGATCAGAAGATGGAGCCAGTGGATCAGCACAAGATGCACACTTATCACAAAGAAATTATGAAAAGCAAGTAGCCAGATAGTTCTGTGGTCAGTTAATCTCAACGTCTTCTGGAGCTGGAAATAAACAAGTTCCATTAATCAGCATATGCATATCATGTGTTAAAGGCAACGAGAACACAGGTGTCTTAGCATCGTTTTGGCACTGACTCCCTGGGAAGGACAGCCTCTCTCAGTGCAGTTCAAAGGGAAGAGGATGGTGTTATGAATCAAAAACATCCTAACTTGCTGATGAATGCATAAATGGCAACATGAGTGGTGTATACATAGGAGGCCTGCATTTTCACCTTCCCAATTTTGTGAATCTTTGAGGATATTCAAACACATCACCCAAGCAAAAATGGCCCTGCCCTGAAAGAAAATTATTATTGCGAAGCCAATCCCTTTAATGTCATGAAATGCCAGAATTAAGCTTGCCTTTAATGTGACATCCTGTTGTGTACACATTATGATACACTTTTTTAATGATACAACGGCATTTCAAGATATTCCTACTTCATTCAGTACACAGGAACAGATGAGATTTCTTTATGAGATTCTAGGCAGGGCTTTAATTACCACTGATCTTCTGCACCCTCTTTTGTTTACTGAACTCACTCCCAGTACAGATCTGAACAGGAAATTAAAACCATAATATTTTATGTAATTATTCTCAAAGTTCAAGTCAATTGCATCTGAGTTCTATGACTCAGTAATGCAAGACAGTAAACTAAAAAATACAGATGAAGCAAGCTGCAAAAACCTAGTTTTCAGGTCTTGTGTCCCCAGGCTGTGTGACGCAGCCATGTCCAGCTGCATTTACTGTGGCAGTACTCCTACCCTCGTTGAAAGTTCTTAACACTAAAAGCTGACCTTTCAGAGAGCAGCATATTTCAGCTCAACCCCAGAAAATAGACAATTTTTTACTCTCACTGGGCACAGTTACACCAATGTCCTCAGGCTGGCTGACTGAACGTAGGATATGTTTGCACAGTACAGAATACTACAAAGAATACCTGAATATATCATGGGGAAATACGAAGTTAAAAGCTTGAAATTCCTTCTGATCTGTCCCAGGACTGACCACTGTATCCAATGCCTTCATGCATGCACGAAGAAGAACACACTCCTTGCATCAAAGGAGATCTGTCCACCTGAAGGACAGATTTGTCCTTGAGTTTTGGTTAATCTGTCCACTTGAAGGTGAACCATTCCTCCAGTTTTCCAGGAGACAAAACATGAGTTATGCATTTGTGCAACCAGAAGCACCAGGCTGAGAGCTGCTTGTAAGGCTGTGGCAACTGCAACATAGGAACCTTGACCTTCTGTCTGCCAAGAGGTCCAATATGCTATACCAAAGGAAGAAAGCAGCACAAATAGCCCATTTGTTTAAAAATTAAGGGCATAATTCATTTAAGGGTTTCAGAGGAGAATCTGTTCAGGAAAACCAGCACGTACGCTCTCTGTGTGGCTTAGCTCTTTTACCCATGACTTCTTAACATACCAGCTCTGGGGGAGCTTCAACAAAGATGCAGGTTTTCACATGTCCTCTTGAGTGCTCTGGCATATCCCACTGAGCCTCCAGCCATCACTGTAGAGGCCAAGGAGGGCCAGTAAGTCCTACGTTGTATCGTCAGCCCGGTGTGGATGTCTTGGCCACCCTCTGCAGTTTACGTCCAGGCATCTGCCTTGATCCCCACTCCCACGGCTGTCAGAGGTTTGGCATGAATTGCCCATGTGCTGCCATGCACCCGATGCTCCCACGTGCCTGCCACTGCACCTGCTTGGCCAAAGCAGGGTGCCAGAGGCAACAGTGAGTCATTGCCATGTGTCACCCCAAGACATTGTTGCGTGAGAAACATGGATTCTTGCTGTGTGTTGTTTATAATAGGGCTGAAGCTGTACTTCCCACAGAGCTTAAAAAGTGAGACAGAAAGCCTCAGGTGACATTTCAAGGGAGGATAGCTTGGGAGATGCCTTTTCTTTTAAACTAACCTTAGCAGAAGAATGAGGATACAAGCAGATAAGTGTCAAATTAATGATGAATCCACACATCAGATAACTGACCCAGTTTTGAAAGAATATTGTACTCTATTGTTTTAGATTGAAAAACAGGACTGTTCAAAATTGCAGGGATTAAAGTTGCCCCTAGTGCAGCCAATGGAAATATTGTCTTTGACTTCAACAAAAACAGAAAATATCTTCAGTTCATCTGGAAAAAACTTTGAAATGCTGGAGTGATTACTATTTGCTGCCAACCTTCAGCTTTCCTCCTTTTCCTCCAACTGAATGATGTTAAATCTTTCATGGGCAGTATATTTCATTGCCATTTATTTATTTGTTGTCTTGTTTTTCTACAGATTTTTGAGAGGAAGATGGAAAGCTGATCTGCTTCCAGAATTTATGATAGGAAAAAAAAAGCTGAAAAACAAACTGAAAAAAAAAAAGAGAGAGAGAAGGAAAGCATACCTAGGTCCCGTGGAACTGGCAAGAGAGATTGCTATCCCCTGAGAGAGCTGAGAGGCAAGCTTACAAAATATGCCAATATTATTAACCACCCAAGCAAAGCCTTGTTGCTGGTGTCTCACTGACTGATCTGTCATACTGCAATCCCAGCTTTATTTACTTATACCCATGCTGTGAAAGACAAATCCATAATGACAAAGATAACATCTACATGCAGGATGATGCTGGATTCTGCATGAACAGAATTTGGCATTTGTTACTCAGGAGTAGTGGCACTTTGCCACAAAGAACATTACTAGATTTCCATTGCTATAAAGTTCTTGTTTACATTTTCTCCTCTTCCTTCCCCTAGACCCAGATCCAGTCACATCTTTTGCATTAGCTTTGGGCTCATCAGTACATCCATGCTTTGAGTCAACTCCATGTGCCATCACAAATGATTCACCTTTTCTCCAGTTTAATATTCCTCTCAATTCCAGAAAATTGAATTGGCTTGGTGCAGGGTCAGAAAACACAAGCCAGTGCAGGTAATGGGAGGTGGGCCAAGGCGGAAGGACAGGGAGAAGGGCACAGAACCTCTTTATGTGGAAATGAGCTGTTAGAGAAACTCAAGCCCAAACGTGTAACTTCACCTGGGCAGCTTTGCTGCAGACACTTTAATTCTTTGTTATGTGTCCTGCAGGCTTCTCCTAATAGCCATCTGCAGCCTGACAATAATTATACAGCCTGGCTCAGAGGACTGAGCAATAATGCGATAAGGTGAACATAAAAAACTCCAAGAGAAAGCTACCTTTTCAATATGTCTAGAGGCCTAAAATGTCGAGTAGTATCTACTGAGATGTTTCCAAAGCACTTCGCTATCCCTTGAGAGCTGCACATGTCTGTTTGGTTGTAGCATCTTTGTCTTCAAGAATCTATCCCTCACCTCTCAACAACCTCCTTGGTCAACATATTTCTTTCTGCAACACAGACTGAGAAACAAGTGTGGAAACACCACCAAAGACCCTGCAACCCATGATCCATGGCTACTTCCAACAGTGGTGTTTATGTGGTGTGTGGATGCAGCAGTGAGACAGCAGCTGGGAGCTGTTCCCTCATATAACACAGTCTCTCACTGGGAAAAGGTAGAGCTATTCAGCTTGTATTCCACACATTTCTCAGTACCTGAAGCTCTATCCAAAAATACAAGCTGACAAAGAAATATTAAAATGGACTGTAAAATTATTCAAATACCTGAACTATTCAAAAGATGGCCAATGTCATCTTTCTTGATATAGCTGGTCTATTTGCAAATTGGCATTTCAGCCTCACAAGTATTTGCTGAGCTAGCTAAAAGAATGTTTTACTTGAGATGCCTGGAACATGTTTAGGCTTATAAATAAATTCAATCTTCTGTTACATGTAGTAATGCACGGGTTTCTACTTGGGATTTTGAACAACTATGTCATTATATAGTTAAAGCCTTTTCCTTGATGGAGTGCCACAGAATTATACAACTCTTACGAAAAGGAAGATTAGAGCAGACTGGAGTCATGGGAAATTTGAGAAGAACAAAAGTTTCTCAGGGGTGATCCATATGACCAAAACCTGCACACATACATACACCAAAAGGTAGGTTATAACTAGCATTAGATTGAATTATTTTAAGCATGGAACCTTTTTGCTGTATCTGCTGTTCTTCCTTCTTGCTCTGCTGCTGTGTGCCCCAAACAGCCTGCACTTAGGGAACCTTGCAGCCTTCTCTGCCCCTTTATACCATGCATGGATTCGTGCAGGGCAAAACCCAACAATGCTGCCTTGGTGCTGCTACCCAACAGCTGCAGCTTTGGAAAGAAACAGCTGGCAGCATCTAATCCAACAGGCAAAACCTGGGAATCCTGGTGTAAGCGCCATGGAGCGTGGGAGCGCAGCAGGTTTGGCAGGCAGGTGGTTGCTCTTTTACACAACTGTGCAAAGTACAGTTCTCGTGATAAAACATTACAGTTCCTGACAGGTTATTTGGGGCAAGGGTTACATTTCCCTGAGTCTTATCTTAGTGCCTAATGCATTCTTTGGCACAAATGGGAATTTGGACAAAGATTAAAGAAGTTACGGATGTGAACAACTGGGTTACCACATGGAGGTTACCACATGGCAGTATCAGGAGAGGTTAGAAATGTGAGGTGTATAATCATTTACAGGTATAGGAGAGAAACCAGGCAGTTATTTTCTATAAACGTCAAATCGTTGAACAATGGAGCCTTGAGGGATTTGGTAAGGCGAAGCATGGTTTGGGTTCCAACTCTTACCTCACCTGCTCAGGTTTAACTATTTCTTCATACATGAAGTAAAAATCTTCCTGAATGCATATATATATTATTATGCGTATATATATATTAGAGAGCTTGAGCCAAAACAGGGAATATAAACAACTGAAACATGAACTCTGTGGAAAGCAAAGTTAGAAATACATACATGATTATATGAAGGTGTATCACTATTTTAGAAGGTTTTTACATATATTGCTTATTTTATCCTTATCGGTTTAATATCAGCTGGTGAATGGCCAAGAGAATATGGTTTGTCAGCCCTCCCAAGACAACAAGTCTAAGAAGAGGTGAGGACACAACACACACTTCATCAACCTGTTCCTCTGTCCTGCACAGGGAAATACATAGGTCTCCATCTGAGTCTGACATCAGGGGTTTCTCAGGGAATATGCAGCTGTGGCCAACGTATCCCTCAGCAGTCCTGACCTTTCCAACAGTCTTCTTTGACCCAGTGCTCTCCCTTCCACTTCTCAGCCATGTATTAAATGCCTTTTGGGGTTGCAGCCCACCAATTATGCAGTTTCATGAGTGCTTAAAGGCTGCCATAGGTCAGGGATGGCACTAACCAGTTCCTGGCTCCTGTTAGGTACATAGATGAATGCAGTCAGATGAGAAAGAGGACAAGAACCATATCTAACAAACCACTGCCCAGTTCACTGCCTGGGGGCTCTGCTGGAAGGGGGGCACGGCAGTGGGGCACAGCTTGGAGGGCATCTCTGTGCCTGCCTGCAAAGCCCTCTGCAAACCCACAGGCTGCCTCTCCTCGCAGGCAGGCTTGTCATTCTCCACTGCCAGCATCCCTGGCAGGCTGTCCCTAGTGTTTCTTATGCAGTAATTCCATGGCAGACTTTATGGGAAACTGAGGCTCTTACTCAAAGAAAACTGCATCAACCCCTAGAGCTGGGGGCCTACAGGTAAGATAAGCAATAGTTATTTCAGGTATTTAAATCAAGCCTTCTGTATCCCCCACAAAGCAGCCTGACACCTCTGCTCCTCTGCTTGTCTACACGTACACCAGACCACTTGCCAGTTCCTTGGTGGTACTATGAATAACAGCAACATACTACAAAGTGCTGTAACTCTAAGTACTAGGCCAACTTTTAAAATTGTATCAATTAGTCCACCTGAAGAAATTTCACAAGAGGTATTTTCAGTATCTTATGTTTAATTTCTCTTTGAAACGGAGTCTCCAAACATTTGTAACTTGCCTCTGGAAGAGAGACCCTGAGAAGTACTGCTGCTGGAAAACGCCTAGGAGTATGAATGCTGTTAAGAGTAACCTTCAAAGAGCATGTCATAGCAAATTCTGAGTTTCTCTCTAAATGCTCTCTTTTGCCAAGGTTTCTTCTTACTGGTTTTTTTGGAACTCATCTCTATCTAAATTCTTTAAAAAATCACCAACCAACCAATTTCATTCATAGAGATGGGGGGGAATGCATTTCCGATAATTTTCAAGTTTTCAACCGAACTTTATACACCATATAAAATCAAATATACAAGATGAAGTAGAAGAAATGAAAATACTTTGTAATTAAAGATTTGGAGATAAACTTGCAGCTGAGAAAGGCATAATTGATTTCTGGAGACTATTCCATGTGTGCTTACTACTGGACTATTTTCTACACTCCTGCTACTTAATGTATCCTGTTTTTTCACTATATATCCCCCCCAAAACTACTTTGGTGTCTTCAAATAGATTAGTCTACATTAGATATCAAAGCCAGAGCAACTAAGGTATAGTATTCAATAGAAGTTTGAGATTGCTTTTCAAATCTGTAATGGCCGTTACTAAATTATACTGTTAAAGACCTGTAAGTTATTATTTTTCTTGCCATGTGAAGTGTTGTGTTAGTTATTAAGGAAAATGATGTAGTAGTATTAGAAAAATACCAAAAGCTATTTGCTCACTGCCTCAGTCTCTCTAACTAGGTACGGTTCTTAAGACTAAGCTACTGCCTGAGACTCTGTGTTTCAGACATAAAAGTCAATAGAAGGAAGCTTACTTGTAATCTTTTTGTGACCATTGCTGCTTCAAATTGACAAAAGATTAGGTGTTCGAATCAAGTAAGTTTTTGAGACTCTGGATTTACTTAGGAGGTTGAAAAGCTTTCACTACAAGAGATTTTAAAACTCTTACCAAATCCTACTCTGCTATCTCGTTTTCTTCCTGAAGGTCAGGTTGTTAGCTGCTACTGTTTCAGCTAAGGTACAAACAACCTGTGTGTATGGCGCTTTAAAACGCAAGAGGATTATTCCCATTCGGTCCATTGTTACCTGACCAAAAGCCTACACAATGAGCAATCTTGTAACTATTGACTGCTCCCACCAGGAATCATAACTTACACTGCAGTAACAATATTGAAGGATGAAAGGAGAAAGAGCTGCAACACACAAGCTGCCAGACAATGAACAAATACACCAAGAGAGGGGGAAAACCAGATTTGGTCTTTGGAAATTTGTGGTATTTCCAGTTTTGCACATTTATTACTGTGGCAGTTTAGAATCCTGAGCTGGATCTGACCTGAAGGAATGCGGGTATGGAAGAATCAAATTCATACTAGGTATCTACACAGCTCTCAGATGTCTGTTTTCACTGGAAGGGAGACTTTACTACATTAAGGCAGATCAAACTGCTCCCAGGATGGGAAAAGCTTGTACCTCTAGGTTGCTGCCTGGCAGAGGAATGTGCCTCCAAGTAGGACTGAGCGCTGGCCACCTGCCCTGGCGCACTGCAAGACAAGAGCACCAGACAGTGCTACAGCCCCTCTGCCTTTCAGTGGCATGGGGTATACGTGGCAGCACAGCTCACTGGCTCTGCTTTTATTTCCCAGCCTGTAAAAAACTGAAAGCTGAAAACTGGTGTTAAAACCCCTATAAAAGCTGCTACTAATGCATCTTACTCAGGAATTCTACTATTTTTTTCACTAAGGATCAGTACCTTATTCTTAGCTGCTTAACTTCTTTATGTAAAAATATGCTACAGCTTGAGTGTGGCAAGAAAGATTAGACAGTTGCTAAAGAGAAAAATGTGACTTTAGTCTTCTTTTCAACCAACTTTCAAATGCTCCAACCCATATTCAACTAATATTTCTGTGTTTGCGTATTCTTTTCAGGAGATGTTGATGGTGGAGTTAGGACTTTTTGGTGTATCCTCCTTCAAGAGGATACATGTGTGCAAGAAAAACGTGTGCAAGAATTCAAGTAACCAAGGAAAACAATCACTTTGCTAAGATGCACAGTCTGAATTTAGGCTTTTGTAAAGCTTAATCATCAACAAATTCTTTGGAAGGACTTTGCACTCAGCCCCGGTTTAAGGTAGTGTCTCTATTGTTTTTCTTATGTCTAAAAAAGCATTTCACTGCTTCTGATACAATGAACGCAGTGATGCATTAAAGACAACTTAGCATGCAGAGAGGATGAGAAGGTAGTCAGTCTTCAGCTTTGCTATTGAGCATCTGGCATTCTTTTATTTTATTTTACACACTTATCTAGTAAGAAAAAAACCCCACTGATCAGCCTGTGGCAAAGAATAGAAAGACTATAAAGAATATAAAAGAATACAAAGAATATAAAGGGTCTCCATCTTAGAAGACATTGGGAAGAAAATAAACTGGAAAATAATTCGGAAGTTCTTGCTTTCTTTGGAATCCTTTGTATCTTGTGGACATGATCAAAGAGCCTTTCTCTTTTGGAGAGATTTGGACACAGAACTGGTAGGAGAGTGCACCTCCAAGGGAACTGGTAGTGGCAGGAGAAAAGGTGAACAGGATGCAAGAGGCATCAGTCACCACACCAGACCACCTGGACAGGAGCAGCTCAGCAATTTGCACACAGAATAATTCACACACTACAACTGTTATTACTACCAACAACATTCATGGCATAATTAGATATGTCCAACTCAGTCAAGGCACCATAATCATGTCCTGCACACAGACACAGCAAAAGAATATGTGGGCTACTCAGAAATTAGAAATTTGAGTTCCTTGAAAAAGGAACATGCTAATACAAACCAAAGTGGTGAAAAAATGTGATTATAGTCACTTTTTACATAAATGCATGAAACTTTATAGACTGAAATACACAATTTATCCTTACTGAAGTAAAAAACTCCAACCCTCAAAACCAATTGTTTTCAATGAAAATTCACCTAAAAAATCCTAGAAAGGCACCACTTACACTCATGACATAACTTAATGGCACTACAGTCATTTCTACATCAGGTAACAGCAAGGAAAAAAATTTTAAAGCAATAATGATAAGCCACAACAGAGTCTTTCATACATTAATTGAGAAGATAGCTCAGAGAGAAATCAGCATTATAAATTAGACCAGTATAAGCCCACATTAGGCATATTCCTCAATGCAAAGCAGGAAGACTTTAGCTGGAAGATACATCAGAAGATCCTTCACTTGAATCTTTTCAGTGTCCTGACTTCCTTCTCCTCCCAGATAGATAATTCAATCCAAGTTGCTAGTCAGCAAGACTTTCTGCATGAAGAAATAATTGCCTGAGCACAAATCTCTCCAGTGCCTCAGGAAATGTCTGGAAGCCTCTTCCCTCAAAAGAAAGTAGTTATTGCATCTGCTGCTCACCTGAGTCAATTACACTGGGCACAAGTGCACATCATAAATTATAGACCTGGAAGCATAAAAATTAGATTAATTTTTTTTTCTACCAAACATACCATTCCAAAACTTTGAAAGTGGATTGTTTCATTTGAAGTGTTTCCATTTTACTCAGAGAATAACACAATATACAGTAATACCAGCTCAACAATCACCTTGAACAAAGCTGCTTTAAATTTTTTTTTCAGATGATTCATGAAGTAAAACAAATCTTTCTTTATTCCTTCTAATAACAGCCTCATCACAAGACGTCTGCTTGTTACTTACTACTTTTAATGACAGCCAGTAAAAGAAAGGATTCTGTAGGAGTGGCCTCACCTATGAGTCTACATATCTTTCATCTCTCCTAGATGGTATATTCTCAGAGAGCCAAGCTACTCTATTTAGATTTAGTGGCAGCTGATGTGAATAGCTTTGCAGCTATACAAAATGCAAAGTGAGTTATCCTCTATGGAGAAAGGCAGGAACACGTGAAACAGCTCCTTGCTGTGCAGGTTGCAAATCACATACTCTCCTACGACTAACTTAGCATCTCTAAATTTTAGGCACAGCAGCCTTTTCCCTCAACAATTCCAACTGTAAAGCATTTCCAGATCCCTACTGATCTTCCTCTAAATTCTAACAGCTCATGTCTTTCTAATGATTTTCAAAGCAAGGATAAGTGAGATTTTCTATGATTTTGTACCTTCTGTACATCTTTATTTCTTAAAGTATTTTTGTTTGCTAGCATAGACATTTCTGGGTGCTGTCATGCTGCGTCAGCACTATCATAAACAAATAGCTGAATCTCACCTGGAAACAATTTCTCCATCTCTGTAAAAAAAATTAAGTTTGCTTTTTACAACTTGATGCAGACAGTTTGTGTTCCTTGTCATACAAGGCAAGGCTTCTCCATTAAGTTTCTGTTCTAAAACAGAGCAGTCAGGAGAACAAAAGAGAAAGGCTGAGTTTTCCTCTGGATGTACAGAAAAACTAGCCAAGTCTTGGGGCTAGGGATATAGGTATGGAGTAAACTAACAACATCGTCCAAAGTACAGCCTGTATGTTTAGAGCAGCTTTTTTTCCCATATTAAGTGTCTTGGAAGTAATTATACATGATACTCAGTGTACTGGAAATAATTATACAACATTGTGTGTGTAGGCAGATATTATACAATGGTGGTTTGTCTTGAAGTCATGTTTTAGGTAATGTGCAAATGAACACTTCTGCATGCGATGCTGTCAACTTTAGAATGGCTTAGTCCTCCACTATGGATCATCCCACACTGCCAGAAAACATACATTAGAACTGGAGGGGAAAAAGCTTCAGCTGAAGGTGGTGAACACCTCATAAACAGAGCTGACTTGTCACACTGTTATGCTAGAGGTTATTGTGTGAGAAAAGAGTTTACTTTATCAGTTCTTTATCAGTTTTATCAATTTTACTGGTGCAGAAGGAATGTATCTTGAATTTCTATTATAAGCCATATAAGCTCTATAGCTGATAAGACTAAGCACACAGGACTGGAAGTAGGGCAGATATTGCTCTATTGCTACTTCCTGTATCCACTAATATTAATCTAATATATCCACTAATATATCTCTATTGCTACTTCCAGTATCCACTAAAATAGCACAAAAGTGAGCTGAGTTCAAATATTGAGAAAGACAAGACACAGAAAATGTGCTCTTGAATTGCAGGTCAAAGAGCAGCATTAGTGGTCAGTTGAAGAGTACAGACTGCATAATAGCAGCTTGCAATATAATAAAGCTGATCTTAATTTCAAAATAATGTGTATGTTGCTGGAAATGTCCATTATACACCAGCACACTCAAAGCAGCTGGGATCATACCAAATACCCAATTCTTCCAGAAAAGTTTCTCAGCAACACAGTGCTCTGTGGCAGCTTTTCTCACAGCTGCTGAACCTGGATTCGCGGAAGCTCAGTCTCGTCAGGCCCCGAAGGGAGCTCACAAGCGAGTCCGCAGGCGGCGCAGAGGTTCTCGGACAGAACGTAGCAGTGGAAGGCATAGGCACAGACACAACAGGAGATGTAGACTCTTTGGTGAAGACTCCAGTAGGTTTATTTAGGGAGAAGGAACAAGACGAGGGGATGGAGAAGGGCTGGAGGCATCTACCGAAGAGCCTCGAGAGGGGTTGTGTAACGGGTTTTTTTAACGGACACTGAGAGAGGGGAGGAGTTTTTGGATCGAAGGCCAATAGGATTACTAGTAGGGGAGATTGACAACCGTAGCAACTAATGAACTTTACTCAGGGGAGGGGAGAACATTAGACTGAACCAATTACAGTTAACTTAACCTCAGAGCAAAGACAAACATTCTAGAAACTAACCTAATAGGGAACTGGGGAGGAGGAGAGGCGGGTAGCCAATCAGGTGTTACAAAGGCACATATTCATGAGGCAGAGCCCAGAGCATCCTGGGAGTGACTTACAAAGTCACTCTAAGTTAATGTTCTCCCATCCCCAGGACTCCTCCGGTGCCCTAGCGCTTGCTGGTAAGTTTGGAGTAGATAGCTCCGCAAGGGCTACCGCAACAGTGTTCTTGCTGTCAACCAAGTGAACTGAGAGCATGGACGCTAAACAATACAGACAGGTTGGCCCAGATTCATGAGACAATGTTCACTTTGATACAACAAGGTTCGCTCCAGACCCAGGCTCACTGCCCCAAGAGCCGGAAAGGGGCTAAAACAGCTGTTCGCTATCAGGTGCTACTTGTCACTGCCAGGACTCCTCAGGTGCTTCAGCTCCAACTGAAAGCTGTGGAAAAACTGAAGCTGGGTGGCAGCATGGTGGCACCAACATGGAACCTCAGTATTATGGTGCAATTGCCCTCAAACATTCAAGGCAGTGCATGAAGTCCCTTTGTCCCCTCAGATCTGAAATAAAGTACAACTTGGCTTTCACATGAAGCATGCTTCTCATAAGATTCCCATTGCCAAGTGTGAGACTTTTGGCCTCTTGATGTTTCAAAAATAAAAAATGCTGTAGAACTGTTTTAGCTAGAAGATTGTTTTCTTGTCCCTCTAACTCAACCAGCCATCTCCAGATCTACAATAGTACCAACAACAGCATTGCTTTCCATCAGGTCAGCCTTTACAATGTCAGCCAAAACCACGAGCTTTTAAGAAAAAATCTTGAGCTCCTAATTTTAATGATTACTGCTTGTCCTTCTTCTGTCAGTGCTGCCCTTTGTATAGAAACTTATGTCATTTTAAATACTTTTGATTTGTTTTACTTGAGTATTTGATATTTTCCACTAACGTATTTTAGTTTTGTTCTTGTAAGATCTTGGGAGCTTTTCCTATCCTTTAGGCACCTCACATCTTGGAATAAAGACAATTGAGCAATTCTTGTCAGTATAGTCATCCAGTTAATCAAATATCTAATTTCAGTTCCTCCATTAGTGGGCTATATAAATACCTTACTAATTCTCAAAACCTTAGCCTCTCCTACTCCATACCAGCCCTGTTTGTCCCTGAAGCCTACAAGAAGTTCTGTGCATGTAACAATCAGAGTCCAGGACTAATGAATTTCTGCTTCTCAGCAATGACACTTTCCTTTTACGTTAATGTTCAGTGCCTTCTGTGTCTTCATTTAGTAAACACTTAGCACTGACAAGCCTTCCTTCTACTTTTTATCAAATGTAAAACACAGGCCTTGACATGCCCCTGCATCCTCTTTCCTGAAACCATGCTGTTCCAATTCTCTCCAGAACAATTCCCAGGTAACAAACTCGTTTTTAATGTCTTCAGTAGCTGGGCCTGTGCTGGGGACCACACGATGTGGGCTCGGCAGCCGGAGAGATGCAGAGAAGGTGGCCTCTGGGGGATGAGGTGTGACCTCTCTCCATCTCACTCTACCCACTCCAAGCATCGTTTTTTTTTCCCGTGCTCTGATCAGTAAATTACACAGCCGCGTTCCGGCACGGTCCGCGCTTCGGGGCCTTTCAGTCAGAACCTTTATTTCAGCGCTTTCAGGCCCACAAGGGTCCCTTCGCAGCAGGTCCACCCGCGCGGCCGGACGCGCCCGTCCTGCCCCGGCCGCCCGAGTGACACCGTGCCGCCGCCATGTCGCCTCGCGCAGGCGAGCGACACCTCCTCCCCCGTGCTCGGGGCGTGCGCCGCCCGTGCGGAGCAGCGGCGCTCCCGGGCGCTCCCGGCTCCGCGGCTCTGCTTCCCCGGGGACTCTGCTTCCTCGGGGACGCTCCTCCCCTCCTTGCTCCGCGGCCCCGCGCCGAAGGCGCCCCGGGCCACCAGGCCGCGCTCAGCTCAGCTCCGCTCCGCGCTCGGCGCGGCGGGGCGGGGCGGGGCGGCGCCTGCCGGCGGAAAGTGCTGAGTCACGGCCT
>VZRM01002950.1:1889706-1926002 GCA_013397955.1 Grantiella picta
GGGGCGGGCGCAGGTGCCGCTGCGGTGCGGGCCGTGCCGTGCCGTGCCGTGCCGTGCCGTGCCGTGCCGTGCCGTGCCGGCCGTGATGCCCCGGAGCGGGCCCTGCTGCTCGGCCGCGGTCGCCGGGCGGGAGGGGACACTGCGGGCTGCCCGGCGGGGCTTTGTTTACCTCGCGCACACACACGCGCTCGCCGCATTTCGTTGCGCAGCACGGCTGCCCCGCTATCATCCGCGGTTCTGAAACGCTACAACAACTTTCAGTGTTTCCGCCTGGCACCAGCCGGTTGCCCGGGCAGCCCCTCGGGAGTTGTATTCCCGGGGCGGTGATGCTCGGCAGCACTCGCTCCTTTCCCGGAGTTTGTTTATGCTCTCCGGATGAGTCTGAGCAAAGCATGTTTATGCCTCTAGTCCAGGGCAGTGCCTACTCAGACTCGGTTTTTGGGAGGAAAGCGAGGGAAGCAGGACCGGGAATGGGCGGGCGGCTCTGCAGTGGCAGCTTTCTCGCCGCGCACCGCGTTCGTCATGTATCCCTGTGGAAAGGGACCTGCCGAGCTCTGCTTTACCCCAGAGTTTCCTGGGGGTAGGTGTCAGCCTGCCTCCTGAACAAGGATCAGGGTGATCGCTCAGGCCATGACTTGAACTTTGTTATACGTGCTTTGTGCCCGGGGATCGTAACTTGGTCACAGGTCTTAGGTGTGTTGCCTTGTAAACCTGCACTCGATTGTGCCACAGCCTGACAGCACTCTGCACGGAGCAAAGGCTGCTTCCTCTGTTGATCAGTTCCTCAGGAGACAGGGAGCAGCTTCACGTGTGCTGCACTAGAAGCTGTCCTTTTCCGTTGGTGAGGTCCAGTGTTGGTCACTTGGAGGTGTCACAGATGTGGCTGCAGGGAAGTTGGAAGAGCAGAGTAGGGTATAGAGCAATGTGGGGACTTGGCCATTTTATCTCTGTCTCATGCACAGTTTGCTTTCTGAGTGGCAAAGGCATTTGTGAGAAAACTTTATTTAGGTAACAGCAGCTGTTCACAGATCCTCTTTGTCAGGGGAAAATGCTGTTCACCATGTGCACCTTGAGAGAACTTGTCTTTTCAAGTCTGTTCTTCCTTAAATGAACCCCTGTCGTAATTCACTTAACAGCAGGGCAAGTGTCAGCGCACAGGCGCTGCTTTCATGAGTGAGTGGGGGCTTGGTACTAAAATCTGTTCAATTAAAGTATATGTAGGCTACACCACAGGATTTTGGAGCTAGAGTGGTGTGGACTCATGAAGTTTAAATATATCATCTCTCCCTGTCTGATGTTTGTGTTCCCATGTCTTGTATGACTGAAGTGACGCTGACAAAAGAACCTCACAGTCTTGAGTCCAGGAATATAGACAGAGTCTTCCTGTTGCTCTGAGACTTAACTTGAGGGTTTTCTCATTAATCTTTAAGAGATGGTACTCATTTTCCTATGGGTGTTAGATTTTAGTTGTCTTTGCTTTCTCAGAATGAGATTTCACAAGATGGCTAAGGCTGATCCACTAGCAAGCTTCTCTCCCTGTTTCCCAGGCTCATATTTCTGCTGCCTGCCTTGTGTTGATACTGGCCATTTGAGTTCAAAAAGTTAACCCAGCAGAAAACGCTTCTTCCATTCAATTTTTAGGGCGGTTAGTTTTCTCAGCAGAGCTTCAGCTCCTTCACTGGTAGACCCAACAAGCTTTGCTTAATGTGAGGAAAGTAGCAGGAGTGTGTGGAGGAAAGGATCAAATACAACCCGCAGCTGATCGCTTGGTAATCTTAGATGTATGGTGAGACCGGACTCAGGGAGCCTCAGTCTTGCTTTGGCCTAGGGACCATACTGAAGAAAGTGTTTATGCTCAGAAAATAGTTATATTAAACGAGATTCACAGTGTTCTTCTATGCTCCAGCACGGCAGGAAGGAAGGATTTTGAGAGTAGTATCATTTACAGACATGATTTTGATAAGGAGGTAAGAGCTGTATTAGAAATGTCTGTGAACATTCAGAGAAGGTCAGGTAACCTGGTTCATGTTCTGCTTCTTCATTTTAGCAAGTGCTAATGAACTCAAATGTGGCAACTTTGTTCTACTGTGTTATGCAATTATATCTTTTTATGTAACACAGCATTTAGGAGTGTGTTAATGGACCAGGTACTTGTAGCCAGTCTGCTCTTGTGCAAACACAAAACCATACCTCTGTCCGTAACTTACTTGAGCTGTGCTGTAGATAGACTAATGCAGAGGGCAGTACATTTATTTTCCATTTTTCCTCTCAGATATCTAGTCATTAGAAAGTGGCGCCACATTTATATGCAGCAGATGAATCACCTGACTAATTGGACAGTTTTCATAAAAAGCCTTTTGAGCACTTTGACCTTCATGTGTAAAGTCATAGCCTGAGGGTGTTTAATTGTTTTAAAATCTTCTTGAAGATAGAAATCAAGAATGAAGATGACAGCCCTCATGTAACAGTAGAGATAAAATCAGAATAAACAAAATTGCTTTTGTGTTCAAGAGATGTTTCTGCAACTGTGTTTACTGAAAAATGTATGTTGTAATTTTTTTTAAGGAGTGAGAAAAAACCCAACTTTTTTATGAGAAACTTTTTTTTTATGAGAAAAAACCCAACTTTAGTAGCACGTACTGAGTTTGTCTTTCAGGACATGTGTGAATGCTTTAAAGGTTGTTCCCCATCTAGGTGATGCCATTGTGTAAAGGAAATACCGTGTTTGCTCACGAGTGTGGATGCCAGCCTTCCCTTTGGTTTTGTTTTCTGCAGGATTCCAGTTTCCTGTGCATGTTGTAACACTCGTTACAGGACTGTAGGGGTCCTTTGGGGTGCTTGTAGCCTCCTAGGAACTCCATTGCCTGGGGTTGCAAGGGAATGAAACTCTAGGGAATCGTGCTGTTGCTTGGGTGCCAGACAGAAGTGTTAAGGCTAACAGAGCACGGTGGTGGCATCTGTTTTGAAGGGAGAGAGACAGCATCGCAGCTTACATTGCAGGGTAACATTCTCTAGTGCTCCCATCCTCTCTCCTGGGTAAAGAGCTGGAAAGGTCAAAACGCTGGTTCTGCTGCCTTTTGAAAAGTCAGCTCTTTTATTGCTTGCAGGGTTAATAGAACCAAAAGTTGTTGTCTGTTTTAGGGTAGGTTATTTTTTGCACTGTTTTCCGCAACCATGAAGCCTTTGCAGTGGTAAAAAACAAAAGCCTACAAAACATGAGCATAACAGAATAAGATTTGCTGTAAAAAAAGGTCTCCTTAAATCTGCATTTGCAGGTAGAGGTCCTCTGCCTCTTAATCATGCTTCTACCTCATTTAAAACTGGCACTTGACCTCCCTGTTAATGCTTGACTTCTCCTGACTGCGGAGAATACAAAACAGTGAACTATCTTATTATCCCTCATCAAACCCCACCTTACTATCCTTGAGTTAATTCACACAAAGTTTGGGCAATTACATCTGCTGGTGAGATCCTGTCATGCTGACAAGTACGATCTCCTTGTGTTCTCATCTTCCATCCAATAATGTATGCTTAACTTTGGGGTTGCATCATTGTTTATTTTTTATTTTTATGCAGCAGAATCAAAAACCTGGAGCTTTTCAGTACTGTGTTTCAGAACTCCAGAAGAGTTAGCAGATACTATGTGAAACAATTCGTTTGTGCAGCTTGGCAGATACTAGCCTGTTCTGCTGCTTCCTGGATTTTGTCCCAAAAAGCTCTCTTCTGTGCCAGTGCATTGTTGGTCTCCTGTGCTGTTCAGTGCCTCTTGCCTGCTGATTGCATTCCTCTAACTGACAGATGTTGCTTAAATTTCACTTTGGAGCTCTATGGATACACTCGGATCAGACAAGTGGAATGGCTGGCCCTTGGCAAGGCTCACTGCTGCTGCCTTGTGCTGGGCATGCACACAAGTGTACGAGTCACAGCATTTCACACTGAACTACAGATACATATATGTTCGTACATGCATGTAACACTTGTCTTCCATGGTCTGTAAAGACTAAGGAGGAGCTGTTTCAGCATAAGAAAATTTTGAGAAAGGCATGCCAGAGGGAGATCCCATCAGAAGGAAGGGATGTAGAAAGCAAGCATGGGCAAATCATGACAGTTTTGTTTTAAAGTATGTGTGAATGAAATAGGAATCTGACTTGCTCAGCCTTGTTTAGTGAAATTGGACATAATGACCATTTTGTTGTGTATGAGTCTTGTTCCCATCAGTGTAGGGACCTAACGCACAATAAGCATCTTCAACTTTTTTAAAGTTGTTTTCTTCATGGAAACTCCAAGTGAAATTTGGAGGCCTTTAAATTGATTTGATAATGCTGTGTATGAGGCAGCATGAAAAATGTACCACTGCACTGCATGCAAGTTGAAATCTTACTGAATTAATTCTAGTTTGGTTGTAGTTGTTTGTTTTCTTTCCTTCCTTTTCTTTCTCAGTCATTTTTAAATGTCTTTTGATCTTTCTCCTGTGCACTCAATTAATTCCCCTCCTTATCCTTTAGTTTGTTAATGATACCTTGTAAATAAGTTAAATGAGGACTAAATTGAACATGGCTGATCAGCACTTCCTCGTGCAAGAAGCAAAGCAGCCCTTCTCACGTGCTATGATAGGCCACAGGTTTCTTACCAGAATGTCCCAAAGGTGTTGCTTCTGACTAGAAGATGCATGAATCTCTTGAAAACTTTCTTCTTTTCCTTAACGAAAGGCTAGGCTGTGAAAAGAGCTGCATTTCCTTTTGAGTGATTTTGCCCACAGAACTAGCTATTGCATTAATGTCTTGTTACAGTTATATTATTGTTATATTGCCTGTTATATTTTTGGGTTTTTCCAGGGCAGTAGCAATGTGTAAATGATATGATCAGAGATGTTACATTACTGCAGCACTTCAGATTGGTAAAATTATTGCTGCATGCTAAGGAAATGGATTCGGACTCAGATGCACAGAGTTTGAGGCTCCAGTTTGTCTGTCACCCATTTAAAACCAGGAACAAAATCTAGGGCATTTTTTAGCAATGGTGAATGTAGCTCACCAGCTGCATAAAGTAAGTACAGGTACTGTCCATGAAGTATACAGAAAACGTTTTCATCATCTCTTTGCTAAAATACAACCAGGGAGGCTTGGTGAGAGATAGATACATGTGCACGAAAATGTTCAAAAACAGGTAAGAAAGGACCAGTACTGATGAAAGAGTAGGTTCAGAGAGCATCATGGTGTGCAGAAAAGGTAGTGTTCTTTCCTCATTTTACAAGAAACTTTGCTAACCTATTGGACTAGAAAAGCAGATGTCCTTTTAAGATGATTACTTACTTTACAAAGCCTAGATGCCCTGTGGAACAAGATGCCACATGATAGCTTTGAAGACAAGATAGACATTGACTTGAATGGACAACAAAAACAGACTGTTTATTACGGTTTCTTTAAACTTTACATGCTGCAAGATGTTTGTCCATCTATCCAAACTACTTAGATAATTGTACAGTGAGTTGTGGGGTTTCTTTAATGTTATCTGAAACTTTCTAACTATCTTTTTGTTTTCCATGTTATAAATAAATGGAATCACAAAAAATAGTTGCTGTGTTTTCCAGAATGTCAGTAATACGTGGTCTTTTAAAAAAATTAATCCAAGTCATTATACAGATTCATCATCAGTACTATGACAATCTCACTTTGTACAAACTACTGCAATATACCAGTGTGCAGAAATTGCTTTTTTTGAAAGCTTTTCTTGGTAGTCTTGTGCCTATAATAAAGCTATGGTAGCCTGGAGCCTTGCAAATTTTTTTGCATTCTTGTCATTTTAAGACAAATGCTTTTAGTCTCCCCCTCCCCCAGCAAAATTCCCCAAACAGAATGGGTTTTTGAATTTTTTTCATGCAGAAATTCCTCACGGTGGCCTCTGCCAAATGTGGCATGTGCGGATGCATCTCAATGGGAGCTGTCTTAATCGATGTGCTCACCCGCTGGCTGCTTGGGGGGAGGCAGCCCTCGTGAGTTATTTGGTTATTTGTCACGTGTCTGCTTGTTCACCCTTTCTCTCTGAGCTTTATTTGGCTAAATAAAGGGGCAGTGGAATTATTTGTTTGGAAACAGATTTAGTGCTTCCTTAATACCTTTTATATGTATACCTGCTGTTTCAAATAGTGTTGTTTCTGAGGCTGGGTCTGAAGATATGATGTTAGTGCATCAGCTTATGCTGCTTGACAGCCATGAGTGTGTATATATGCAGCCTCTAAAATGAATACACTAATGCATGGAAGTATAACTCTTTAAATCTTGACTTGGGCAAGATAGGTTCCTTTGAAGACTCTTTGTTTTTATTCCTTCCCTGGATACTTTGACTGACTGCCATGAAAGTACTTTTTCTGCTTGGTTTTAATCCTGGCATCAGGGAAAACCTAAACTAAACCCTCTAGCTCTCAAAGCATGCACAATGTGTTTAACCCCATGATGGCTGGTAACTTTGATTCATCTCCCTCTGAGCAGAGGCTCAGCTCTTCCATGGCTGGGTGGTAAGATGTGTATAGGGTGTAGTGCAGCACCAGTGACCTACCTGAGAGCTTTACTGCCAGGTGCACTGTGCATGTGACAGTGCAAGACTCAGTTTATATTGAGATGCTCTTTGAAAATTTAATTTTGTAGTTAATGAAAACTAGTTTGGAATTTTTGGGGTTTTCTGATGTGTGGGATTTTGTTTGGGTTTTTATTTAGTTTTTTCTCTGTTTGTGTTTGGTTGGTTGGGTTTTTTTAGGGCTGTTTTGGTGGGGGTTTTTTAGGGCTGGTTTTTTTTAGGAGGTTTTTCTCCACAGCAAGCTGAAGTTGATCATAACTATTGACCCACTCCCCTGGTAAACACTGATTTCCTCCTTCCCAATCTCAGATTTTAATAAGAGAAGCTTAAATTACCTACTGTTTGTATATTTCTTATAGCAAAATATTCTGTTCACATTGTATTTCCCTCTGGATGTCAAGTGGATTGCTGTATTTTTATCATGGGATATTTTCTATTGTAATTCCTCTTTTCCCTCAGGACCTCTTCTTGCTGTGCAGATGCCTTACTTTAGTTAACAGTATGAGAAAGGGTGAGTCAGAAGGATGAGTACAAGAAAGGTTTTGTTGTTGGTGTTGCATATTTGGTTGTTCAGGTTTTGTATTTTTGTTTATGAAAAGGTGAATTAGAAGCTTGCAGCATTTTGTTTCACAGGTGAATAAATAGTTGTCTTTGCTGTAGAAATCTAAAGTTAACAATATCAGTCTTTTAAATAATATTAATCTCAGGTATTACGAAGTACAGTAGTCAAAGATGAGACTTTTTTCCTGTAATTTTTTTAGAATCATGCAAATGATTATAACTTCTTGATTTTAATTTTCAATAACCCAGCTTCCTTTTAATTTTCAGTAACCCAGCTTCCTAGTCTGTGGTGTATGCAGAAGGTTCTCTAGTCACGTATCTTATGCACAAAAAGATCTGCAGCCCTGATGTTGTCACATGGGAGGGGGAACAGGCAAGAGCACTTAGCTGGGGCTGGTTGTGTTGACTGAGAGCCTCTGCATCCTGTTTGTTTTAATTATCTGTGGTAATATTTAATGTGGCATAGAAGTTCTTAACTAGAGGTTCTTAACTTTTTTATAATTGTCAATGTAATGTAAAATATGTGCTTCTGGGACATGCTTTCTGCGAGTTGATTTTATTTAGAACTGGTGCTTTTTTCATTGGATTGCTACTTCCAATCTGCTTGATAAAATTTAGGATTTTGGGAATTACATTTGAATCTTGGTTCTCCTCTTGTAGATTTTGGAAATTAGTTCTGTGGCAAGGAACATCCATGGTAATGTCATGAGTGTGGAAATGCCTTGCCTCATGCCAGCGCGCACTTCGGCAGCTTTCTGGCTAGAAACAGGTTAACCAGCCTCTGTGGCACTTCCAGACTTGTTTTCCTCTGAAATTTGCTCCCTCGGGGGTTAGACTTACTGTAAGACAGTAAACCTTTCATTAAAGATACATTACCAGCTGGTTATTTCTGTGGCTCCATGTTTTATCGGAGCAGTGGTGAGAAGATAAATGCATTAAAAAAACCCACCTTGGGTATTATGCTCTACATCCATCAGAAGTATTTGTACTTGCAGAAAATAATCTGCTTTTTCCATCTAACGCTAAAAACTTGTGGCAGAGGTTCTTTAATGAACAGTCAGATTATTAAAACTTTGTTCTCCTCTAGACTGTCATTTAAATATAATGGTATTTTAATGATGCATTGACTGACAAATAAGAACTACTACTGTTTTTTCCATAAGTGAGCTTAATAACTAGTGAAAAGGTTAGTTTTCTACTGTGTACGTAAGTATATGAGGCATACTGCATGAAAATACTTCATTATTGGTAGTGGCTTTTGTTAACAGTAAACAAAAGCCATGAGACCTCATTGGATATTCAGGAAAAATTTTCAATTTCTCTTAAAACTCCAGGCCTGAAGGAAGGTTCATATGAGAAGACTGCTAACAATTGCTCCAGGCATGTGTGGTAATAGCTGTCCAGTGGAAGGAGAAAGAAGCTGTGATTAAGATTGTTCATGAGAAATGGCAGTTGTCCATGAGTCACCTGTGATCAGGTTTATGTAGAATCACAGAATGGTTTGCATTGTAAGGGACCTTTGAATATAATCTTGTCAAACTCCATGCCGTGGGCAAGGACATCTTCCATTACACCAGGTTGCTCAAAGTCCTATCCAAGCTGGCCTTGAACATTTCCAGGGGTGGGGAATCTGCATCTGAGATGGATGGTCAGGAATGTGGTACAAGGCTAACGCATGTTACTGTTTCTCACAGGTAGAAAGTGTGCAAACTTTGTTGCTTTTGTCTCAAAAAAAACCTTCTCTTCAAATCATTCTTCTAAACTGTTTTCTTCTATTATATAATCTTGACACCTTACTTCTGAGTTTACTAAAGTCCAGACTCTATGTTTGCATAGGCAGAAGTGCCTTTTGTCAAATACGTTGCATATTAAAAGGATTTTAACGTTTAACGCTACAGCAGAGGCTTTACGCTCAACTATTAGATAGGTTTTGTTCCCTAGTAGTTAGCATGATGGTCTTAAATTGAGTGTGCAAGGACAGGTTTTCACATTGGGGAACAGACCACTACCAAGGCAAGGATTTGGATGATGATAGGATGTTGATATCCAGGTATTAGAAGGATAAATTACTTGTCAGTAGAATTGCTGTGTTAAAAGTTTAGGGCTTGACATGCTTCAGTGATCTCAGATCTAGGGGGAGAGGTTAGCATGGCTTGGGGAGAAGGATATACTACTGATAGTGGGCACAAAGGACACAGAATTTACAGGCCACAAGGACATTTGGCAGAACTCCCAAGATAAGTGAGAAACCAACAAAGCCAACTCAGCAACTCTGCTGAGATCAGTCCCAACTGGGTAAAAGGTAATTCCAGCTGGGAGAGATTCCCACCACCATGGTCCACTGACTCCAGAAACCCACCAACTCAAAAGAAGAGGACTGAGCATGCGGATTAATTAGCGTGAGAAGCAAGAGAATCATTTAACCCACAGAAGGTAGAATTAGTAAGAGAGCTACGTAACTTGTAGTCAATGAAATGTGATTTCTTTGCTAAAATGTACAAGTGGGGTAGAGCTTTGATGGTAGAGGAGCTAGCAGCCTTTTGTGGGTTATCACCTAGCTCCTCGCTTTGCACAAATTAGAATAAAGAAATATTCAGCCTTAAGCTGAGACAGGGGTGATTCAGATAAGACATGAGAAAAAATTTCACCATTAGGGTGGTCAGGCATTGGAATAAGTTACCCAGGGAGGCTGTAGAGTCACCATCCCTAGAGGTGTTGAAGAGGCATCTGGATCTTTTTCTGGGTGATGTGGTTTAGTGATTTAGGGGTTACAGTGACACTGTTGGGTTGACAGTTAGACTTGCTGATCCTAAAGGTCTCTTCCAACCTTGACAATTCCATGATTAAATAGAAATACCCCGTCTTGGTGTGTAAATTGGCACTGCACACTGGGCACCAAGCCCACATTTGGGGCATGTGTGGCAACTTTGGTTCTCCTTGTTTCTTAGAATTACTACTAATGGGTTATTTTGCTGATAAACCTACATTTTTAAGAAGCATGCTTTATGCAGAAAAGGTATGTGTAATTATGGCCAAATAACTCAGGGATTCAAACACAATTTCGACATGTTTACCCATTTCCAGAGAGCTATCATCTTTCACTTTGCCTCCAGACAAGTCCAGCACAACTGTTTGAGTTAATGAATGGATAGTGGTTGCAGTTCTCCGCAGTTGAGAGGCTTCAAGGTCTCACTTGTATTTACAAAAGACATAAAAGAATTTTCAAAACTTGAAATTTTCTTGGTAGCCAACTGTGAGTAAAGGTTATAGTAAGTGAAGTAACACCAATTCTGGGTGTTGTTCTGCTAGCAAGCTAATGGAGCATACTGCTTCCTGAGAAGATTCAGCAATGGAGTGGAATGGAGCTGGCGTGGAAGTACTCTGTAGGTGCAGTTACGTTGCAAGGCAGTAGTTAAGAGGAAGGAAGCCTCTAAAGTTTTTCCTTGTGTTGGCTCATGGGTAGTTCTGTTATACTCAGAGTATTTGCTTTAACTAAGAATGTATTTTCTTTTTTAATGCATTTAACTGTGAACAGTAATTTGTTTTAAGCTTGGTCGGGGGGGAGGGATTTTCAGCTTTTGCTTTGCAACCTTGCTGACCAAACTAGTGTTCCTTTGCCTGGTAAGGTTCCACAGAGCTTCTGCAAGCCATGCAGACCAGAGCTGGTCAGAGAAATTCCCCCACTGAGATTGCGCCGAGCATGTGTGCAGGGAGAAGCTGGGAGGCCACGTCTTGTCTTCAGCAGCCTTGCAGCATGTGCCTGCCAGAGGACGGAGATCTGTGGGGTTTGCTGCAGGATGAGAGCACTGACTGGAAACTTGGGTCCAAAGTGGCCACCTTCCTTACCATGACAGGGCGCACTGTCCTCTCTGGCTCTAAGCGAAGCTGCTGGTCAGCCATCTGCACCAGTAGTTTGATCTGATGTGTATTTTGCTTCTTGCTAAGGAACCTAGTTAAAATTACAGAGAAAAGTGAACTTTACAGAGCTCAGCAAAATAATGGATTATGAATGTTGGGTGAAATCCCTCATATTTGGCCTTTGGACTGGAGTCTTTGCCAGGCATGCTGATTCTTCCAGCTTGGCTGCATTTCTCTGAACTTTGTTGTGGATAGAAAACATGTGAGAAGTCTGTGAATGATGACCTGAAGTTGAATGTAAAAATGTGTGAACTCTGAATTTGTTTCTTTCTTTGTAGCTGTAGGCTAAATCTTTTGATGAGCCTAAATTACATTCTTTAAGGATGCCCATTCAATCAGTCCCACTGTTGTCAAGATACTCTGTGGGTTACTTGTAACTGTTGGCAGCTGTCTGAAGTTTTTTCTTTTCTCATTAAAATTAATAGCAGATCATCTGTGTGTTAAGACAGCTTTGAAGATTTAGTCAATGTTTCTGGAGGCAAAAGTAATAGTTGCTTCTAAAGCTAGATGTATTAAAGCAAAATATTCACTACTGTACTTGAAATATGAAACACTTTGATTTCTTTGGGTTTGCCTTCTTGGCTTAGTGTTTCTTTAGACTTTTGGCTTATTTTCTTTTGTGAAACTTAACAGTTCTGTTCATAGAGAAGTACAGTGCTCTCCCTACCCGCTCATTACAGCTACATTTGGAGGGGGATTTCTAGGACAGGCGGCTAATCACAATAGCATACTCATGTAAAGGTGGACAAATGTTCACCTTTGGGGTCTCTCAAAGGCAGCTGCAGTTTCTGTGCTCTCCCTTCTGCTACCCACTCCCACAAGCACTGTGGGGAGAGCCCAGGCATGGGGTGAACTTGATGCCCATTCTTTGTCCATCTGTGTAACTCACACCTGTGGACTCACATATCCCCTCTAGTTAGGCCAGCTCCCAGTGAGAATGATGCTTTTTCAAAGCAGGAAATGATATTCAATGTGATAAGAAACTAGAAGTCCCTTTTTCTTTCAATAATCAGGGCCAAGTGACACTGGAGAGACTGGTACTGGGTAAATAATTAAATCAGTGCTCAACTGTGTTGTAGTTGACTGTAGTCTGTAGTTTTCTCAAGTAGATTATTGTGGATAATACACGCCAGTGACAAAATATACTGTGCAAGGAAGCGCGATCTTGCACAGAAACAAGAAATTATTATTTTCTTCTCTAGGAGATTAAAATGTGATTTTAGAAAACGTACAGCAAATGTATATAATTGCTGGATGAGTCCCTCCAGAGTGCCTCTGATCAGGTTCTGTAGAATTACAAGCACTCTTGGATAATACTGCTTGTGATTTAATCACAGAGGATTTATTTTTTGTCACAGTAGCAAGCAATAACTCTTCTATGGACAGTGAAGCAACCAAAGAACATGAAGACCACAAATCTACTTACAGTGTGCTGTAAAACATAGCACAAGTTCCCTGTATTTTGGCAAGCTGCTTTCCTATATTCTTCAGACTTCTGTACAAAATAGAGATTGCCATGAGTTGGTATGCTGCAACTTCAACATGAGCATCTTGCATGAATCTGAACTCCTTGGAGTGGAGCAGCCATGTTTGTTAAATATAGAGGGATGTGGCTCTAGGCAGTGTTGGAAATGAAACTGAGGAGAATAGTGCACCTCTGACAAGCTCTGGTTGTGAAATTGCAACCTGAATTTTTAAATACAAGTTGGTATTTGAACTAGATGACTTATGGAAGTCTTGGAGGCAGCAGTTCAAGAGCCTCCAACGAAAGGTACTGCCTGTCACCACTGGTCCAGCTGGGGTTTGAAAGCCTGTACCCTGGTAATGCATTTCCATGTATGACTTCTGTTTTTACATGGTGGGCAACACATGGCACCTGGGGGCTGCTTTGTCTTACACTTCCCAAAACATTGCTAAGCATCCTCTGACAAATTGGTGTAAGGAAATAGAGTGTATCTATAAGTAATAAAGGTCCAAGCAGCTCTTAGGTTACTGTGCAGTGCTGGGTAGCACTCTGAAAGTCTTTTGGAGTATTTTGACGACATGTGTGCATGGAGATCAGAAAGTTTGAGATGAGGGTGTTCCAGGTTTGGCTGCTTTCAGATAACGTCTGCTAGGGGATGCAGCACTGCTGTCACAAGTGGCTTGTTGGATCTAGTGTGGGTTGCAGCCTGGGGTGGGGACAGGGGCGAGGAGGCAAAGCTTTGGGGGCAAGGTATGCTGCTGGGCAGGAGGGGAAGAAACCCGCAGCAAAGATTAATCAAATGGGTGAAAACCACTGTGCTGTGCCAAGAGCTGGAGTGTCTGAATGACAGGACTGATGCTGTCTCCAACAGCTGTGGGCTTTCTGTGGTGTAAATGAGACACAGTCTCATTGTTGGAGCTAGTCTTTAATAGCTCCAACAAGTGATTGGTGTAAATGGATGTCTTCTGGAATGACTTCTGGTTTTTTGTTTGTTTGGGATTTTTTTGTCAGCAGCAGAAACTGTGACTGATGGGATGACAGTGAAACATTTGTGGCTTGCATATAGCTTGCATGGGGTTTTAATTTTTTCTTGTCTAAAAATAATATGGAAGCAAATAAAAATTCAGGATTTTTTTGTGAAGTATCTCCAATTAGAAATGGAGGGAAATAAGTTTAAAGGAATTTCAACTCTTTATTCAAGATGAAAGAAGCCTGCAGCCATCTTTGCTAGTATTGCTTACTGCATTTATAATTAGTGATGGTTTTTAAACTTATGTAAAGTTCAGTGTGACTTTTTTTTCACTTGATGCTTACAATTGCATGCCAATGTGTTTGTGTCTGTTTAATTGTTTGTTTTGGTTTTATTATTTACAAGGTGGAATATATGTTGGTAAAATTTGACCATGAAAATAAGAAAGTGCGCTTGGTACTCTGTGGTGAAGAAGTTCTTCAAACACTGCAAGACAAGGGGGAGAAGGTAAACCCCAAGTGAGTAGCTGTTTCCATTTTCCTTTTTTTTTTTATCCTGTTATGATACTGTGCAAAATTTTGTAAACCTGTCTTAACATTGAAGTCTGCAGTTAGTAAAACTGTAAACTGCAGATACCAATATTTTCAGATAAATCTGGGGTTCAGGAAGTGAAAGATTTTGAGCACACTTGCAGGCAGTCCACACACTTTTTGTATTATGCTTTGAGATAAAGGAGGATGTAATGGTGAGCCCATAGAAGTTGCAGTTTGGGTACTTGTTTTGCCTTGCTCTGATTTTGTGTCTGTGTGTACACAGTAATCCATGTCCCATAACATATACATGTGTGTGCACTTGCTCCCATATCTCTCGACTACAGGAGCAGGTGAGGGCTGTATAGGGAAAGCTTTCTGTCTGAAGAAGCACTCTCCCATTTTTGGAAGAACTAGAACTGTAGATGTAAGAATGGCAGGGAAGCTTTTCCCTATCCTCTCCTATGGAAAAGCAGCAGTGATCTGTATTTTCCAGTTGCAGTTAAAACCCGAAGAAACAAAGCTTGAGACAGATGGTAAGGGTGATTGCAATTTGGTGTAGGCAAATCCTGCTTATTGTGCTACACAGCAGCAGCAGCACTATTACTGCCAAACCGTGTCTTGCTTTCTTTTGACCTCTTCTTGATGGTGAGGCACATTGGAAGGGACTTTGTGTTTCTCTATCAAATGATCAACTATGGGAGATTCTTCTTGCAAGTGGTAATAATTTCTGAAATTCTCACAAATAATTGATCTTTTTTGAAGTTGCAGAAATACTTAAATGTGGCTATTCTTTTATTATAGCCACCCAACACTCTGGAGACCAGAATATGGAAGTTACATGATCGAAGGGACTCCTGGACAGCCATACGGGGGAACCATGTCTGAATTCAACACTGTGCAAGACAACATGAGGAAAAGACGGCAAGAGGCTGCTTCTGTACTCAAAGAAAATGAGGCTGTTTGCACAGTGACATCATTTCCAAGGTGAGATGGTTGTTGAAATATAAGGCCATGATTCCCATTCTCCTTTTTCTCCCTATTACGTATAGCTAAACTGCTCAATGAAATAGAGAAAAATATGATTCAATTGAAGTACTTTGACTTGATGTTCCAGTCATGTTTCCCAAAATTTTTATTGCAATAAGACAAGCAAATAAGCATCTTTTATATTTTTAGATTGCTTCTAACCTGTGATGATTTTGTATTAGGTGAGAATACTGAATATTTGTAACATGAAGTGTTATGTATAGAATAGTCTGCCTTCTTGAATTGATTCAGAAAATTATATAGAAAAGTTTTCTCTTTACCTATTTTGCAAGTTTTGATCTTTGTAAGTAGCAGTTTTGCAAAACATGGCTAACCTGATGTATTTTTAGTACTACTTTTTCACTAAAGTGCAGGCAAGCTTCTGGTAGTTTGGAGTATCCGGACTTAGTACTCCTCTAATACAATACTTAGTGAATCTAGAAAGGAGAGCATCTCTCCGGGGTTAATAGTACCCTTATAAGGGATAGATTTCATCCTTTTTTATTGTTGTAAAGAAATCCTTGAAGAAATTAAATTCAGTATGTACTTCATTACGTAGGAGAAACTGTATTTTGTGACATTCCTTTCAAATGTATTTCTAGACCCGAGATTTATTATGTTCATTCTAACTAGCCTAGTCAGTCAAGTGAATGAAGATAGTTGTGCTTATAATGGTAAAAAAGTTGTCTGCATTAGAAGAGAAGCAGCTGGCCTTACTGGCTGGTTTCTTGTGTAGTACAGAATGCAGTGGCCCAAAATTCTTGCTGAGAGCAGCAGAGGTGCCAAAAAATGACTTAGCAGCAAAGCTGCCAAAACGCCTGTGTAATGCCCTGTGAATGCTGTTTTAAGAGCACTCTGTTGACAAAATGTGCTTTCACTTCATTGGAGTTATACTAGATGTAATGAGAGCTTGTTTAAAGTCCGGTGGTTAAGCAGCTCTCAGTCTATTACAGAATTGAGGTTTTTTTCCCCTGCATTCTTACGAGTACATTATGTCATTTAATAAGTTTTATGTACAAATGTTTTGGACCTGGTCTTGCAGGGAATAAAGGGAGAGGAGTTCTTCATCACTTTGTTGATACAGATGAATACTTTTTATATCACTGTAGGAGCAGTACATTGTACTTCAGTGAAAGCCAGTAAATAATAAAATGTAGTTTGTTTATTACTTACTGGTCATTCCAAACATACTTTCATCCCTCAGAGATTGCTCTCCCTAGGCTAGCCTAATTTAGTTTATTATTTCTACCTTTTGCTATCTTGCCATGCAAGTCCCTGTTGGTTTGACTGGCGTTTCACTAACGTATTTCTGAGGTTTCATGGGGTTGAAGTTTTTTGCCACATTGTCTCTGCAATAGCATTTATGTATGCCTGTGTGCATCTGTGCATGTACACATGTATATAATAAAACCTGTACATTTGAAAAGACAAAAAAACTTGTTACAGTGCTGACAGAAGAAAGGTGAAGAAGTAAGCTTATTCAAAGTAAAATAACTCAGTTAAAAATGAACAATTTGAAAATACTTAAATATTAAAAAATTCTAGCTTAGATGCTAAATGAGTGTCCCTAGTTCCTAAATTAGTGAGACCTCACGACTGAACCAGAAAGTTGTTTTCTTTCTTGAGGACTGGAGGGATGCAGTTTACAGCTTAGCACTTAGGCAAGTAATGAAGCTGGGTTTACAAGTTGTAGGACAACTTATACAATGAAACCAGGAAGAAGAAACAATATCGAAATACATGTTGAGCATAAATACTATTCTTGGAAATCTGAGTGTTTGATATTTTGAGTAGCTTATCACCTAACTTTTTTTTATCCATCCAACCAGTGGAGCCTCTCAAGAGAACACAATCTTTGCCCTTTTTACTGTGCAACATGGAGAAACTAATCTGGTACTTTACCTGAACCTTGTCAAATGTTCCTTTGTCTCAGCTGTAGTGAAAGCTTATTCTTGTTTCAGGTGACTCTGAAACTTAAAATGGAGTTTCCCAAAGGGGAGGGGTATATTCTGATTAGCTTGCATATCTCAGCATTTTACACCTAATAGCTGCGATTTTTCTTTGCTTATGACATTCCTCTCAGAGGGGTTTTCAGAGTTCTAGAAGTGTTACGAGACTTAGGATATGTGTACCACTTGAAACTACCTCTAATTCTTGTGGAATTCGTTAGGTATATGTTTTAAAAGGGGTAGATTGTTGAGAACAGAGTACTGAATAAAGTACTTCGGCAGTCAAGCTGTAGCCTCTAGATAAACTTTAAAGCACGGAATGCAGCTGCATGTCAGTATTAATAACAAGCACTAATACACTAAAATGTGTGTGTACCTCACATAGTACTGAAGCTTCCTGCTTCAGCCACTGAAAATACCCATGTTTGCTGTCTAATGATAGACTAGTGAGGTTTTTTTTAAAAAGGCCGTTTTAACCACCCCAGAAGCTGGTTGTTGGCTGGCTGTCTACTAGAATCCTAATCTCTGATCATCTGACCATTTTAAAATCACAGTCTGTTTTCATTACAGCTTGGGTCTCATTGTTCTGTTACATAGGTTAGGGTGTCCTGGGTTTACACTGCCGGAATATAAGCCAACGCCAGTAGAAGGAGGAGCTTCAAAATCCCTCTTTTTTCCAGATGAAGCCATCAATAAACATCCTAGATTTAGGTAAGAATATTTGGGAAGTTTGAGAAGTTGAATATTTTGTCTATGCCTAAATATGGTAGATATACCTGCAAATTCTTTATATTAGTGGAATAGAGAGCACTGTTGCTAATTGCTGCAAATACCATAAGGACTTCAACAGAAATGGTTGTGATGACTTGTATTTTCCTTTCAAAGTGTCTTAAGAAAATGAACTGGTTAGTTCAAGGAACTTTACATAATAGTTCACGCTATTATGGGGCAAAAAGTATTGATTTTGCTACTGCAAAATTGCTTCCAGTTTGAAATCCTGTGCCTAAATGCTTCCATCACAGTTAATCCAGCTCTCGGTTAGATATGTCACAGTGACATCTCTGTACTCAGTAGCTTGTCCTAGTTATTCTGAAATGGACCATGTACTTCTCACTGTAAGGTGAGACTTTGGACAATAAAAATCACTCTGTTTAAAAACCAAGCATTTACCTTTTAACTTGCCCTTGTATTCGTCAGGTCTGTAGCCTTTTCCTTCTGACCGTTTTATCAGCATAGTACTGTAAAGTCTATCCAAATAAGACTACCGAAGAAAAATTCACTGTTGTATCTGTTACAGTCTATCTGAAAACTAGGAAAAGAAGCATCCTGAAGGAAAATGCTCAAAATAAATAGGAAGTTAACATTCTGAAACAGTAAAAAATGTTGAGAAACTAGCTGCAAAAAATATTTGCATAAAGAGAAAACTTCATATCATTCAAAAAACCTTTTCTTTTGTTACAGTACACTGACCAGAAACATTCGACACCGAAGAGGAGAGAAGGTTGTGATAAATGTACCAAGTGAGTAGATTCAGTCTTATCTTTGTTCTTTTTCAAAATAAATGTAAATGTCACGTTCTGAGTTACTGAGTGCCTGTATTTTCCACACAGTATTTAAAGATAAGAACACGCCATCACCTTTTATTGAAACATTTCCTAATGATGATGGAGAAGCAGCAAAGGCATCTAAGCCAGACTACATATACATGGATGCTATGGGTTTTGGAATGGGAAACTGTTGTCTCCAGGTAAAGTGCATCTGCTTTCAAGTTGTTACTGCACATTCTCTTCTCTAAACACTTCTGTTTTTAAGACTTGTCTTATGGTCTACTTTCACTTTCTTAATTCAGCTGATGCATTTTACATCAGTGTGGGAAAAGGGGAAATAAAAGAAATTCATTAGGCATCCGTTCAATAAGACCAGGTGCTGGGTCCTGCACTTTGGCCACCACAAGCCCATGCAGCACTACAGTCTGGGGGCAGAGTGGCTGGAAAGCTCCCTGGTGGAAAAGGACCTGGAGATGCTAGTTGATATCCAGCTGATGATGAGCTAGGTGTGCCCAGGCCAGGGCAGTGATTGTACTCAGCACTGGTGAGGCCACACTTTCTACAACTGCCTGAAAGGAGGTTGGAGCTGGTGGGGGGTCAGCCTCTTCTCCCAGGCAACCAGAGACGGGACAAGAGGAAATGGCCTCAAGCTGCACCAAGGGCGGTTCAGGCTGGACATCAGGATGAAATTCTTCCCAGAAGGGTGATTAGCTATTGGAATGGGCTGCCCAGGGAGGTGATGGAGTCGCTGTACCTGGAGGTGTTGAAGGAAATACTGCTTGTGCACTTAGTGCCATGGTCTGGTTCACAAGGTAGTGTTCAGTTACAGGCTGATCAAATGATCTCAGAGGTCTTTTCCAACCTAAGTGATTCTGTGATCTCTCCCTGGCTTTACCTTGATCTCCTGAGCCTTCTGTTACTTTTTCTCTTCCCTGTCCAGTGAAGGAGGAGAGTGTTAAAGTGGCTTTGGTGGACATCTGACATCCAGCCAGGGTCAATCCAAGCACCAGGTTTATTTGCTTGCGTTATGTTTATTTTCTGCTAATAGTCAAATGTAACTGGATGACTTTCTGAGAGGGTTTCTTGAACTGGTCAAACCACATTTCATCAAGCACCTGCTCCTGAAGCTCCAGCACTTTTTGAGTGTGAAAGGTCATCTTCCACTCTGGGCATCTTTCAGGCATGACCAAAAGACACTGTGGAGATAGAAACTGAGCTGTCTTGTAGGAATGGGAGAGGCTTTCTAGTTACTCATTTTAGGTGTTTTCTTTCTTCTGCACTCTTAGAACAGCAAAAGCAGGGAATGGCAAGAGGTTGTGGGAATATTTTTTAAAATGAGTAGCTTTTTGCTTTTGTATAATTTTATTTCATTTGCAAACATCATGCACTCCTCTATAAAGTTTCTCATTCTTAAATATTTTTAGCTATCTGCTAAGTAGTTGTCTTCTCACTGCTTATATCAGAAATTTCAGCTATCTACTAAGGAGTTGTCTTCTCACTGCTTATACCACAACATGTGGGTAGTTGTCTTCTCAGACTGTGTTCTGGGAGATATTTTTGGTTCTGTTTTCTCCCATTTGAATATGCTCACTTTTTATTGTTTTTAGTAATTTGGCTGAGTTATTCCTGTGTTATAGTATCTTCCCATTAAATCCAGGTGATGAATGTTAAGAGTGCTTTAATCCTTTCATTTTCTGTTTGTTTTAAATGTTTCTCTGTTGTAGTAACCTGATTCTGGGCACTGACTAACACCTTGGGTAATCATGTATTTGATTCCTGATAAAAGTGGTGCCTGTTGCCACCACAGTCTTGGAAGCAGAGCTAGGAGGAGGCTAGTGTTAACTCTCCATGGGATTAAAGGAAATTTTCCTGACTCTTCTTGTTTCATAGCAGTGGCAGAAAACCTCATAAAAAGCACTCCCTTTGAGACTGAGAAACTATAAAAGCTGTATAAATAAAAGTTCTTGACAGCTGCTACATACGATTTCTTGTCACTAGGGCAAACTATGGAGAATCTGATGAGATAGTAAAGTGTACATAATACTGTGTGGTTTTACAAGGTGTTAGTTTGGCATGATTGGTTTTATGCCATCTCTTTCTCTTACTTAAGATCAGTAAAAGAAATCCAGCCTTAAATCAGTCATTGTATGAACTTTAAAAAAATAATTAAATTCGTTTTTAAGGGAGTACTATTTTACTATTACATTACTGTTAAGTACTGTTGAATTTTATTATTACATTCTGGTAATTCAGTGGCCACATTCAAATTTGGTAGCACTGTTATCATCAAATGGAGAATGAAAACAAGGCTGGCAGCTGCTTCTGTATAAACTGATAATTCCTGATAACTGACTAGAAGAAAACATGTATTTCCCATCTATTTTTTGTAAGGTAGTTTGTAATATATATGCTTCCTTTTTTGTTCGGGGGATGGTCCTGTTGGTTTGGTTTTTGTTCCTTTGTTTCGTACGGCACACCAAGCTACAACTTGGTTTGATGTATTTCCAGAGTTTAAAAAAATGTCCTGATGAGCTTGGGCTGGGATAGCCTGCACTGGCAGTGCCTGTAGCCCTCCTGGAGAAGACAGCCGTGCCCTTTTCCTCTGAAATGGAACGTTTGCCTAGAAACCATGTTGAATCTCAGATGTAATGTAGTTGGGAATAAACCTAAAAGGAAATGGGAGGCAAATATCACTGTCTGGGGAAAGAGTGTAGGTGTCCTGTTAACCCACCCCCAATTCAAGGCTGGCTCCCTAGTGCTGAATGTCCAAAATTAGTGATGAGAAATCATACTTAGCTACTTCTCTGCAAGGTAATTAAATAATCTCACCTTTGAACAACTGGGTTTTTGTTTGGTTGTTTGGTTTTTTTTTTTTTAAAAGAACATGTCACTTGAAGGATAGACACAGAAGGAACATTTTCTCTGCAGCACAACAATTTTCTAATTTGGGATGTTCTAATGGATATTGGCTGAAGATTTAAAAAGACAAAACAAACACAGACAAATCCCATATTTCCCCTATACCACCATCATCAACACCCCCCCCCAAAAAAAAATCTATCACTGAGGCACCAGTGAACTCGGGAGTTTTTGAGGGATTTGTTGGTTGGTTTTTTATAAAGTCTTACTTGAGGTGTAGTTTGGTTTAGTGGCAAGCTGAGAGGAGCATTTGTGTTTTGTGGGATTCTAATTATTATCCTTGGAAGAGGAAAGCCTGTGTACAACTGGCATTCTTCAGGACAACAAGCAGCGATGTTGATTTGGAGCTGAAGCCTTTTGTATAATGTTATGATAGTGGTACAGGGGTACATTCCCATCTGAGTTATCCTTTTATCTGTGAATACATATATTGCTAAGACAAAGAGAGTTTTGGGAGCAGCACTGGCTGCATTTTTTAAATTCATAAAGTGTTGACTTGCAAAGTCTAGAGGGCAAGGTCTGCCATTAGAAAGGTGTCTTCTGTTTGATGCTGTTTTGAGTAAATTTCACAGAAATATTACAAAGGAGTTACCTATTCCAGCGACCTATCTGTGGTAGGGCTTCCAAAGCATTAATGCCTTCTGCAAATAATATTTCTTTTCTATTTTTTTTGCTGTGTTCTGGCCTCTAATACAGAAAATACTGGACTTTTTTTTTAATGGAAGTTACAGTAGACACACAGTTATTCTTATTTTCCCTGCAGTTTCTCAGGATCAAAGGCATCTTGAAATATTCTTTAAAACAGGATTAGCGTCACATAAAACAAATGTTAAATCTACAATAGAGTCTGACTGTTGTTCTAAGTAGATTCCTGGCTTATTTCCTGAAGGTGCATTACTCACCCATGTGTATTTCTAGATGTTAACTCAGTTTTCTTTGATTCTGGCACGTGGAAATCTTTTCATGAACATGGAAATGGCATGGAAAAAAGCTTGTAATATAAATGCTACTGATAGGTGGGGCAGAAACGTGTCCGAGACTTAGGGGGAAAACTCACACAAAAAAACCCACCCATAACCAACGAATCAAACAAAAAACCCTAAAATTTTTGGTATTTAAATAATTTTATTTTATACTTGATTTTAAATCTAGGAAGACTGTGCTTGTTGTATGATTATAGAAATTGTGATAGCAATTGTACATCTTCCAACAGGTAACATTTCAGGCTTGCAGCATTTCTGAAGCAAGGTATCTCTATGATCAGCTAGCTACGATTTGTCCCATTGTGGTAAGTAATGGACATCTGTCAGATGAACTCTCCCTTAGTGGCAAAAACCACTATATGGGAAAAAAAAGTAGATGGCAAGGTCACAAATTGGGTACTCTGGGAGAAGACTCCTAGGTTGCCACGAGTCATGTTAACTATTTAATGTGCAAATGAGACCACAAAACAGATGATATCTGTTCCTTCTTGGCCCTTGGTCTATTTCTTTTCCTCTTCTCTCACTCCCACATGCATGAGACTCTTGTTGAATAGTTTTGGAAATAGGTTTGGACAGTTTTTCATGAAAACAAGGCAAGCTTGCTCCTTAAAACAATTTTTAGTTTTTCAGCTCTGGTCTGGTGTTAGAGAGGGCTTCAGCTTAAGTTGTTTAAATCTGTCCCTTTTATAAGCATGTTGTCATAAACAGCTTTTTATAACAGGAGTTATAAAAATAAATTATCTGTCTGGTGTAGATGATGAGTAGGTCCAGCCCTGAGTGAGGTATGTCCCAGCTGTGTTACTAAGGTGCTTGGCCAAACAAAAATAAACAAAATAAAATGATTGCCAGGTGAACTTTGGAAGTGTGCAAGCAAAATACTTGCTGATTTGTCTCAAATGTCCTTCTGCCATTGTCATTTTTGTGTTCGTAAATGCTGATCTGTAGTGGTAAAACATTTGGAAAGTGTCAGGTGCCACTTCAGTAATGCTAACCCTTCACCCAGGCATTTTCTGAAGGTAGCAGTTAAAAGATTGGTTATACAGGCTTTGGCTGTACTTTAAACTGAAGTATACATACTTCAGTTCCTTCTGGACCAACATGTTCCCTTTCCATTTTGCTTTTGGTTCCTTGGCCTGTCCTTTGTTTTGATAACAGGCAGTTTCATTTTAGATGGCATTGAGTGCTGCATCTCCGTTCTACCGAGGCTACGTGTCTGACATTGACTGTCGCTGGGGAGTGATCTCTGCCTCCGTGGATGATCGAACACGGGAGGAGAGAGGGCTAGAGGTAAGTCATGTTAGCTAGTAGATGTCTGGGTTTTGTCAGGGAAAAAAAGGTAAATCTCACTGAGTATCAAATTCTGTTTCTGCTGATCAGAATCCCTAATGAGGGAATGTGGTGGTCTTTGTGGTAAATACAGGAGAGATGGTGTAAATGTTCACCTTAGCTGGACAGTTTGTGTTAGCAAGTATATATTTTTAATTAGGTATGGAGTCCCAGTCTTCCACAGCTGGCTGAAAAGGGCATGCTGTGATGAAACTTTCCAGTATGTGCTTGAGCCCAAAAGGCAAAAATTGCTCTGGATTAAATAGCAGGTGCTGCTGAGTACCCTAAACTGGAACGATATGAAGAGAGCCAGGTGTCAGAACTTGAAGGGTTTATCTAAGCAAGAATTTCCATTCAAGGCACTTAAAATATTACATAAAATAGATAACTTTTAAAATTTACTTGAAATGTTTCTTGAACTGCCTATTTTAAGGACATCTCTAACAGTGTGCACATAGTGAAACTGTGTTGGTATGTGTCTAATGCTTTCCAGGTGCTTGGGGAAATTATATATTACATTAGGGAAACATTTCCACTTGTAGAGAATTCTAGTCAATGTGTGATGTCTGATTTTTTGCTCAGCTACATATATCTGCAATCAGAATAGTCATAATTCCAGAATCACTTTATATTCAGCCTATTTCAGACTCATGCTTTTAATAATTTTAATTGAGGCTGTAGGGTTTTTTAAATAGGATAATAATTCTCAACATAAGTGTCATTAGTGAGCAAAACTTAGGTAACATTGTTAACAAGCTGTTAAAATATTGTATTCTTAAATTATATAGCCACTGAAGAACAACCATTATAGAATCAGTAAATCCAGATATGATTCCATAGACAGTTATCTATCTGAATGTGGTGAGAAATACAATGACATTGATTTGACAATAGACAAAGATATCTACGAGCACCTGATAAAGGAAGGTAAGTGTTTGCTTCGTTATGAGCAGATTAAGAATTACGTTTGCAGTGTGTGGGGATATTTTATGTTTTTGTTCTTGTTTGTTTGTTACAATCATTGTGCAGCCCTCAGAGTGATTCCTACTCAGGAAGTATCTGTGTGGAGTGGTCTTGAAAGTTTTTTTAAAAAGGATTCATTTGTAAGAGAAACTGTCCCTAATGCATCAAACTGAGTTTCTCAGGCTGGAATTAATGTTTTATTTTTATGGAAAGAGCAGAACTGCTTTAGGAAACATGACACAAAATGCATCAAAAAACAGGAAGAATGGCAGCCACACCAATATTCAGCTGCCATTTCCAAACAAGAACCTATTGGTTTTTGGGTTTTTTTTTCTTTTTTTTTTTTCTTTTTAATCATTTCCTTCCTTCCTGAAGTCATCATTTGAGCTTTAACAGGATGTGGTGGGTTGAGGTAGCATTGCAGAGTTGGATATTTTCAGTCTTGTAAAAAAAAAAAAAAATTTCCTAGAGCCTGTTTTGATATGTGTGAATTGTTTGTTTCAATTTTCATTTTGTAGGTATTGACCACCTTTTGGCACAGCATATTGCACACTTGTTCATTCGAGACCCATTGACTTTGTTTGAGGAGAAAATACATCTAGATGATGCAAATGAATCCGACCATTTTGAGGTTATGTCTGATTTAGAGGAATTTAATAAATAAATATATATATGTATACATAACTTTATAATACTACTTAATTGGAGGATTGCTATATTAGCTAAGAATTTTTTTCCTTAATTTTGCTCTTTAAGTAGTTCTTTAGCATTTGACTTATTTAGAAGGTGATGGCATGTACTTTAAACCAAATAAAATATGAAGAGCTTAAATTATAGCTCTGTATGTGTTAAGGGAAACCGTCAACTTTTTAGGCTTCCTAAAAACTGGTTTGTATTTTATTTATATAGAAATCTCACTCTTCTACAGCTTTATGAAGTAAAGCTATGGTAATATTAGACCTTTTTAGTTTGGGATGAATCAGCCCTTCATGAAAAAATAACGTCAGCTGCATGCCAGTCCCATAGTATCTTGCACATAGTATTCAACCAAAATAGCATGGGAAAGTACAACATATTTGTTTCTAGGACAGTTAGTTGTACTATGGGCTTTAGGAAGTTATGGCATTTACTTTGGGACCACATCTCTAACTTGATAGGCTGTTCCAAGAAAAATACTAGGACTCTAGTTTATTTTTCTTTGATTGTATTATAGAATGATGTGTATCTTGATTGTGACAGATTATTTTGTGTGCTTTGCAGAATATTCAGTCTACAAACTGGCAGACAATGAGGTTTAAGCCACCACCTCCAAATTCAGATATTGGATGGAGAGTGGAATTCAGACCTATGGAGGTAAGGAAGACATCAGTATGTACAAGAGCACATTTCCTGTTAAGTGGAAAAATACCAGGCATTCTGCCATGCAGTATCAAACTGCGGTTACTTGTGCTGTGTTTTCTTCCCTTTGATTTGCTAGATGCAAGCAAAGTGGACAGCAGTGTTTAATCAGATAGGGACTGTGGGAATGTAACTGACAGGAGAATCCACTGCAACACAGCAATGCATGCTGATGGATTTGGGGTGACGGGGGAAGGAATTAGGCTTGTATTAAAGCAGCAGTAAACAAAGCCCCATTTGGCTTCTAGAGACTGTATTTCTCTAGTACCTTTCCTGGTACTGAACAATTCCCTGTCACTGTTTTGTTTTTTCACAAGTGCTTTAAATCTATAGCTGTCTGTTTCTAAGCTCTCTGAATTTAATCCTTTTAGAGTGGAAATTTAAATGCTACTATACTTCTGTAATTAAACAGAGAGCCTGAAGGTGCAGGTTAGCAGACAGTCTTTTGAAACACAAGTGTGCTTTGGCATCAAATTGCAGGGTTGAGTTTGTTGAAGTGTGTGCGTGAATTGTGCACTGGAAGTCACTGCTGGTGATTTTGTGTGTGCATCACCCCCTCAGTGAGCACAGTGTGTGTGAACACAAGTACCAACATAAGCATCCGAGTCAAACTGTTCTACACTGTCCTTGCATCACTGTGTTCCCACTAAAGTAATTGAATCTCTAATCCTTTCATGTCTAGGTCCAGTTAACAGACTTTGAAAACTCTGCATATGTCGTGTTTGTGGTATTGCTAACCAGAGTGATTCTGTCATATAAACTGGATTTTCTCATTCCTTTGTCCAAGGTAGGTGTGAAAGATCAGATCTATTAGAACTAAATGTAATGGATTTGCATCAGGTTTGCTTTTTATTCCCTGCAAGCTAGGAAATAATATTTGTGCACTTAGGGAACGGTCATTTATCTTTGAGTCAGTTTTCATCTGTACCAGTACTTTGAAATAATTTCAACTCTGCAGTATTAAACAAATATTTCACTGCTGTGTCATGGAATTAAACTTACAGACAAATGCTGTAGGAATTTCTGTGATGCCTAGCAGTGTCTAAGTGCTGCAGAAACATTGAGAAATACCAGTGTCACAAGGCTATTTGGAGGCTGGGAAAGGTCATGTTTCCCCCATTTTACATGCAAGGGGAAAATAACCTGTGGAGGTCAAAATAAAAATTTCATTTATCTTAACATGAATGTTGCCTGTGTCTCATGCTCTTGCTCTGTGTTTTGTTTGTATCTAGTGGAAAGGGAAGGGAGGAGTTCAGTGGGCTTAGTGTTACACAGTATTTGAGTGGAAGCAAATACTGCCGATTCTGGTCACAATTGTGACTTGTCCTTAGACAGACCAGCCATGCAAAATGTACTTTTTCCTTAATCTTGTCCTCACAACTGCTGAACTGTTTTGTGTGGAACTGTCCTTGCATGTCCTTTCTGAGGCACTTGACCAAAAAATGTCTTTTTAGATGGATATTCCTGCAACGTTATAGGTAACTTTAAAAAAGGTCTCATAGGGCAGAAGGCTTTTGACACTATGCTGGAAAATCTAGCATAGCCATAGTATCCTGTAGCTTTCCATAGCGTTTTTTAATTAAAATGGAGAAAAATACTGAGGTTGTAAATTTACAGTGACCATACCATATATTTGGTATGACTTCAAAAAGGGGATGTCAGGGAGTTCAGACTTTGTAAATAATGCAGCAGTTTAGCACTCAGATGACATTATTACATTGTTATTTGGGTGTCTCAAAAGCACAACATTTTTAACTACCAGTTAAGAGTGAATAAGAGATCAGGTGCTGAAAGAACCTGAACAGAATTGTAGGGCTAGGGGTTTAAAATTGCTTGAGCTTGCCAAGCAATTTGGCAGGTAATGCAACACAGAATTGCACAACCATTGGTAAGCCTGCCTCTTTCAAGTAAAATAATAGGGGGTTATGGGGCTAATCTCGCACTAATCTTGGCTGTCTGATTGAATGCAGTTGAATACTGTCAGCTGGGACTGGAGTTCTTTCATACTTTCAAAACAGCCTCTTGTGTAAATAAGTTTCATAATATAAAATGAATTGAAAACAAAGCTGTGAAAGGTAAGTAGTAAGTGAAGATTTTGCATACCTTTAATTAAAGGTCAGACAAAGAATTCAGCAAATCATATCTCTTTGTCTGAAGACAATGTGTTAAAGCTAATGTCTGAAAGGTGTATAATGTTAATTCCCTGACAGCATACCAACCAAAGAACTTGGACAAAATCTTCCATCCAGAAAGACAGAACAATGCTTATGTCATTTGCAGAGCATATGTACTTTGTAGTTTGCAGGACTTTGGAGAAACCTGAAATTTAGAACTTCTTTGCTAGCAGTCGTAGTTTTAATATCTAACAGATGATTGGGAATGGAATAGATACAATTCCCATACAAAGTTACTTGAATGGTGTTCCTTAAAGTTTGTTTAATGGAGTGGTAAAGACAGTGATGATTTTGTTAATAAAAGCAGCATACTATGGCTAGGGAAATTGAAATTTTCATCTTCCGTACTTATTTAAATAGCATCTAAATATGCAAAGAAGCCTGCCAGATGGGATGTAACCTGTTAATCATAAATGTTCCTGTGTTTTCATCCAAACTTAAATTTGTATAGCAAGTTGTAACATGATGCCATTACCTTTTCTGCTGGAGACCCAGTTTCATACAATGTCATCTCTTTGTGGGCTTGTCCTGGACACTGGAGAGCGAAATAAAACTTAACGTCACAGCTTGACCTTGTGTGATGAAATAATAAAAAATATGGTAGATGTTTCAACTTATGAAACCAAAATGTGTCAGTTTGGGAGAATCCTACTTTTCTAAAATGTCACAGGTCTCATAAATACTTCTTTTGCCAGGTGGATGAAAACATGAAAGTGGCCCAGAAAAGAGATGCAGTCCGACAGGGAAAGTTTTACTTCAGAAAAGATATATGCAAAGGTATCAAATCAAGGCAATCTGACTAATACTGTTGGGGATGTTTAGTGCATGTCTTGCCTTTTAACCATTTTTTCCTTTCCCTTTGTTGCCCATGAAGGTGGAAATGCTGTTGTGGATGGATGTGGCTCTGCACAGAATGGGACAGGCACCGACACAGAAGAGTACACCCTAATGAGCATTAATACAATTATCAATGGGAAGGTCATAGCCTCTTCTACTTGGAACATACTCTGTTCTACCCTCCCAGAAGCCAGACTGAGTGTGTTTTATGCTGATTCTGTTCTCTTACACAGGAAGGAGTCTTTCCTGGTTTGATCCCAATTTTGAATTCCTATCTTGAAAACATGGAAGTGGATGTAGACACAAGATGCACCATTCTAAACTATCTGAAGCTAATTAAAAAGAGAGCCTCTGGTATGTTTGACACTTTTAGATATTGACTTTCCTGGCATTTTTCTACTTTCAGTTGGGTAGAACTGATGGCAGTTGTGGATATCGCATTAGGTGTTGAGTCATAAGAGCAAAGGACTGGAATATGTTCTCTGGCTTAAATATTGTCCTGTCTCTTTTTGATTTTTAATGTTTAGTGATCCATTTCAGAATTTAAATTAGGTGTAACTGATACAGTAACAATCATGGTTTAGAGGGTAGTATATACCCGGTCCTCAATTTCTCTTTTCAACACCATTTACTGCCACTTTTGCCACTATATTGTCCACTTTGTAGAAGTTTAAATATATACTAGTCCACTTTGCCCTGACACTTAAATGTTGAAAGAGTATTTGAGACTGGGTCTGATAGCTTGCCTGGTACTACTGATGTGACTCCAAAGCTTGCTGCTCCAAAGCATTCATGAGTCTAAACTCAGGTCTGCTAGACCATGGGACCTAGGCTGTAGCTCATTATAGAAATATAATTTCTATAATGAGCTACAGCAATTATTAGCAAAACTCCTTCTGTAAGTAGCAAAACTCCTCCAAGGCAGAGCAAAGCAGGCTCTTCCACTGTTTTTCCCATGTTGCAATGTTTTTTCAAAGCAGGTGTATAATGACTGTTTGTTTATATTTCTTCTTAAAATGCAGCAGTATGGTAAGTAGTATAGTATAGCAGTATAGTGCTCCATCTGCAGCAGCTTTTTAACTTTTTCTGTGTAAATCCCCTGTATACCTGCATATTCCTTTTTAATTCTTGAAAATTGCTGTGGAAGCTTCTAAGTAAAGACCTTTCTAAAGCTGAGGTAGAAGTCAGGACTTTCTCTTACCTGATAATTCACTACTTTAGCAGTTCTTCAGAATGGTAATAAGTTTTCAATATTCCCATCTGTTGGTTTTTTTTCCCTTCAGAAAATGCTGTTGAAAAAACAAGGAATGCATAAGTCTAGTATAGTGTTTTTCCTAAGGCCTAGAGACCTAGGTCGAACCCCAGCAGCAGGTGATCCCCACCAAAGGAAAACTTTGCTATTGGTGCAAAGTTGCAGTCATTGCACAGGTCAGCTCTTGTATTAATACAGACCTAAAAGCTGTGAGAGTGAGGTAGATAAGAGTCTAGGGTTTATAGTTTAGCTCTGATGAACTGAAATGACTTTTAAATGAGGTTTTCTTAAGAACTAGAATGCACAGGATAAAAAGCATTAGGTATTGTATTACTGTGCCATGATGTTTCTCAGCTGTGAGCTTTGGATTATTCCAGTTTACTCTTAAATCGTATATTTCTGATCTGCAGCCTGTCTAGCATGAGTCATATCCACAAAGAGTGGCCATTTTTCAGATTTCTCAAATGGTGAACACATCATTCATGAGTTAAAACCACTGACATCTTAGCTGCTGTGGCTGTAACCTTGCCCCAGCATCATTCATGTAAGCTTCAGTCTCATCATCTGCTGCACCACAGCAAGATATTACCCTCCTGGCCTCTGTCTAGTTGGTGTGTGACTGCCACCACTCAAGGAGACTACGGATTTGCTAGGCAGGCAGCAGCTGCTGACCACCACTAAATATTAATGAAAGCAGTACTCAGGTAGCAGCATCAAATGCTCCTTGTCCTGGTGTGCTCTCCTGGCTCCTGGCTGCCTCCGGTGCACTAATCACAGTGCTTGATGAGCTTTCACAAATGTGATTTCCATGATCTTTGCCTTTCTTGAAGCAGTTACATTTTTGGTCCCTCTAAAGTCATACAAGAAGAAATTACACAGTTCTAATGCTCTTCGAAAAAAGTAATTCTGTAGTTTTTCATTTTTAAATGCTCTTCACAGTTATTCCATGATATGCCTTCTAGTTCCTGTGTTGTAGAATCGTATTTGTCTACTTACTTGTCATCAGCATTTATGGTTGTGCAGACTTCTCCAGTATATTGTTGCTCCTGAACTTGCAATTCCCTCTGTCTTGTCTGTCCTTGCACAGAAGTTGTCTCACATCTTTTGTCAATCTGTGGTGTGGTGCCGTATCCCAGTACGTACTTTTGAGAGCTGCAGGCTGTGCTCACAGTGAAGCTCTGCAGGGTACACTGGGACAAGGAATGACGAGGGACTGAGCTGCCTGGCCACTAGGTGTCTGTGTTGGTGTGCACTGGACAGCTCCTTGGCTCCTCCAGCACTGGCACCTGCACGGCTTTCATTTCAAACATGTTACTCTGCTTTGCTCATCTCCTGACTCCACTGACTTTCTTGCAGGCCCCCTGCTTCTTGTTGGTGTCAGAAAGTTTTCATGTTGAGCTTTTACTGCCTTCAACAAGTAAAGCCTCTTGGGTAATTTTTTTCTGCCCTCTTATGTAGAAGTGTAAACTCTGACCTTATTCCTTTAAAACATTTGGTTTTTGAAGGACATTATTATTTCTAATAACCTTTTTTATTCTGCTTTTCTTTCCTATACTTTTTGCAAATTTTCTGATTTGCCTTTGTGTACATTTGTTCAAAAACACTGCTATGGTATTTTTAAACAGTGTTGTTGGATGGTTTTTACTTTTTATTTGTGCCTTCCTCCATGCTTTCTCTAACTTGATTCCTCTTGCTTTTTGTAATGTTCTTAAACCAAAGACCTCTGTAGTGGAAGCCCTTGATTCTTTCTACTCTCACAAAGAAGCTGATGTTCTGGTAGCCAGCCATGGAAGTTTTTTAGACTCTTCAAGCATCCCATCAGCTCATCCTAATGCCTTACTGTCAGAGTTACCTTAAACTTGTAGTAGTTATGGTTTGCTTGCACATGCTGCATTCAGGAGCAAGATTCAGCAGCCTGGACACACTGGTTTCCAGCCAGCCCCCAGCTGCTACTTTGTTGGCACACCAGTCTCCTGTAAGTGGTGTGTGTCATTCAGTGACTTTGTGTAGAGGTGCTGTGGACCCTTAGGCACCTGCTGGCCACCCAAGAACTGTGTAGTGAAGCAGAGGCACTGTGTACAAACCAGAAGTTGGTATAATTTGGAACCTGCCTATTTTGTGCTGGAATAGCTGCCAGAGGGAGAAAGAATAGTAAGCCAAGGTACACTGATCAAAACTAGAGGCTCAGTTGTATGTATCAACCACAAAATTATTTTATATAAATGTAGTAGTGTAGAGTGTCTGTTGGTTCATCTCAGCCAGATTCTCTGTCAAATGAAATGTTTAAGACCTTTTGCTATACAATCTGTTGGTAGCACCTGTTCCAGTAGCTACTTCTCTCTGCACAATACTGGAACATCTGAAAGTTTGAAAATTACACCAGATAAGTGGCTTTTAGACCATCAGTGATATGTCAGCTTAATTATGCCTGCAGTGTAGCCATATTTGAAAATAAAAATGTGTAGAAACTTATTTCTCATGAAAGCATGGACTACTCATTAATTGTGTACACAGTGCACAGAACTCTAGGTGTTGTAGTGCTAAATTAGGTGTATAAACTGTGAAATTTAACTTCCTCTTGCCCACAGGAGAATTAATGACAGTTGCTCGGTGGATGAGGGAATTTATCGCACAGCATCCGGACTACAAGCAAGATAGTGTGATAACTGATGAGATTAATTACAGCCTTATGTGGAAATGCAACCAAATCGCACAAGGCCACGCTGAGTGTCCTGAACTATTGGGTGTAGGATTTAATAAGAAACAAAGTGGAAACAAAACTGATTCTTTGTAATGAATGAATGAATGAATGCTTCTTAAGTAATGAAAAGTTTAAGCCTTTTAGCAAAGCACTAGCAAAGATACTGTGAATCTGTTACAGTTTCATGGTGTGAAGACCAAAACAGGGATACTGCACTATAAAATGGGCCAATCTGCCTAAATATTCATTTAAGGCATCTTGAAATAGGCATATTCTTATTGTTAAGGTTTATACAATATACATGTAAATAGTAAAATATTTTTATGATTAACATCAATGTATTTTAATAACGTTGTAACTAAAGTTATTGTGAATTAGCTTGTAACTTTTTTATGCTTAATATAGAAAGAAAAATTGTCCTGAACAGCTTTGTAAATGTCATGGTACTTGTATATTATATGCATTCCAGTTACTGAATGTTTACTGTAATTTTTTTAATCTGGAATGTGCTAAGTAATTTACCTTATTGTGTAAGAAAAAAAAATCCTTCTGGATCTACCTGAATCACAGATGCTTCTTCCTTCCATTTGGATTTTGAAAGTATGTAAGAACAGACAAATATATGTGCATCCCAGTTGTTAATCTTTACAGCAGTTTCTCACTTGCCACAAGACCTGCATCCACTTGTAAACTGTAAAACTCAGAGGAGCAGATGTGTCTTTATTCAGATAATACCAGTCAGCCTGCCTGCAGATGCAGAGTTATTTTTTTCCCCTCTGAAATAAGCTGTATGCTGTCTCAGTTCGGACATCTGCCGGATGATTTCACAAAAAAGTAGTTACAGGAGATGTGTCGAAAGAGAGGAGGAAATGAGAGCTGGACATAGAGCTCTCACCACAAAGGAACCAGAGACACCTGCTCTGGACTTCAGCCTGCTTGAGTGCTCTTCTCTCAAATTGCTGGTGTTCCCATAGTCAACAATGACTGCAGCACAAAACCAAACTCCTTTCCATTCTTCCTAAAGGTTGAGTTTCTTGTTTTGTCATTTTGTTAATAATAAATATTTCTGTCAGCATGTTTATTTCCTATAAGGTAATTTGTGTAGGTGGCTGGGGTTACCTACATAGTTGTAGTTATGGACAACTAAATTCCCTCTAGAATAGTTAGAAATTTTGGAATGCACTAATCTTTTGAATTGGAAGCTGGTGCTGAGAGTGACTGTAAAGTATTTAAATTCAGCCATTGCATCTGTAAATAAAGCAAACTTAAGGGGCCTTTTTGATTTAGCTTCTTAAATGATTTCTGGAAGTGAATTGCATTAGGGGTAGAAGATGCAAAGCTTAATGCAAGCATATATAAATACCTAAGATGTAATGATTTTTTAAATAAACTAATGGAGAAACTGCAGTGAGAGGTACACTAAGAAGAAGCTTTTATGTACTGAACTACACTTTGTTCTGTGTTCACAGGTGTGCTTTAGAGAATAAAAAGAATGTTCTTTTTCTGCAGTGGTGAATTTGTTTTAATTAAGATGTAGGCATATGCTAATTTAATTTCTGTAATACGGAAATAAAAATAAAATTTGCAGTATGTGTTGGTCACTTGCATGACTTGAACCCACATTTTCAGATTTAGAAATGGAGGAGTTGCATACCTGGCAAGTACAACTCACTCGTACTTTTCACAGCAGAGCTTCTCAGGGCTCAGGCAAATGATCTACCACTCCTGCAGCAAAGAAGTGCTTGCTATTGTCAAGGTAGCATCTTTCTGATTGCAGAGCAAGAGCCACTATGCTTTGAAGACCCCTGAAAATCGTTTAAATGCTTTTCTGCTGGTATTGCATGTCCTTATTCCCTTTCAGTTGACATTGAATCACTCTTAGGGCTGCCTATGTATCTTGTAAGTGAAAGAACATTTTGTCATGATGTCCTAAAAGTTGTGGCTGGAAGTTCCCTTTTGAATTCTTGTGTGCATGTTTCCAGAAGGGATGAGTGAGATCAAACACTGAGCTGCGGCTGTGTTTTGAGACGTGCATGGTTGCAGTGTCTAAGCAGCTTTATATTCACTAGATGAAGAGGTGAGGTATGTGATCCAGCCTGTTCTTTACAGAGTGGTGAAGGCTTTCACAGGGCACACCAGAGTTGCTACAGGGAGAGGGGGCTAGCTTTGCTACCATTGAATGTAACTAAGAGGTGGCTCTGTTGTATCTGTGCCCACCCTAAAGTAGAGTAGAAAACCCTAGTCTAAGCCTCAAGCCCTGGCTGACCTTTGCAGAAAGCATGAGAAACACCTTTGGGCTATGAATTCAGGACTTTTGGTCCTGCAGTCATAAAGTACTTCCATGGAGAAAATGACCTTTCCAACAATCATGAACAAAAAGAGGGGAAGACGCATCAGGCACCTGAGGTGAATTATGATTGATTCCTCGCCTAAAGACTTTCGTTGTGTATCGGTTATGGCACTTTGTGTAATCACCGTGTTGGCCCTAGTTCAGCCCCAGTAACAAGCTTCCTGCCTTCCACTTTCAGCTAGGAGATCCCATTGTGATTGTCAGAGGTCTTGATGCTATAAACAGTACTCTGATGCCAGTTTTCTCTTGAGAGTCAGACTACTTACGTACAAGTGTCTTTATTTCTGGATTAGTATAGCCGTGCATTTATCATGGCCTACATCCTTAAAATTTGCCTCCTTTCGTGTGTGCACAGAGCTCTGCAAGCAGCCTGCCTTTCTGGGAGTGGTGCAGCAAGAGCTTCATACAGTATTTGGTCCTGCAAAAGCAACCTGACCTCTTGTGAAACGAGCATCATGCAGCTTGTGGAAGGTGTACTGAAGTTTCTTGAAAAATGACCTTTTGTTTCAAGGTTGTGGTTTGGTTTTTTTACTGTTTTTAAGTGGATTATATTTGGTGTGCTGATGTGGTTTTACAGCAGATTGGAGAGGTACCTCCTGCAACACATGAAACTGGTCACAGGAGTAGTGACAGCTGAGGTTATTGCAGCACTTACCTGGATAGCATGAGCTGAATTCCAGCAGGAAAGGATTTCTACAATCCTTTTCCAAGAGCCAGAGTGGGAGACAGTGATAGCCTTGCTGCTGTGCAAGCCCTGCTTAGCAACAGCCCCAGCCTGGTGGGTCACCAGCGTTGTTTTAGCCACAAGTGCGAAGTGAAGTACTGCACAGGCTGGTGGGAGGGGAGGGGAG
>VZRM01002950.1:1926464-1958393 GCA_013397955.1 Grantiella picta
GGAGGGGAAGGGAGGGGAGGCCATCCCAGCCAGAAGCTGTTCTCAACAGCTGGTTCACTTCCCATTTCCCTCATGTGCGCTCCTGCAGCCTGCACGTCATCCCTGTGAGCAAGAGGATGGGATGTTGGCTTTCTCCCCTTTGCGTATGGGTGCTTTATATTTTCTCCATCAGAATTCAGTGACCTGCAAATTATGAGTTGAACTATGGTGTCCTTGGCATACAGAAGGTCGGGTGGGAGTGGATACTGGCACCCCCTGGATATTCCCCCATGACAGGCACCACCTGCATCCCCCACTCCTCAGATGAGGTGAAATTAGCACTTAGACTTTTCCTAATACGAGGCGAGAGTGAGTTTGCGATAGCTCAGTGTGAGTTATAAGCAAGCTCCATTTATTTCACGGCGTGCGCGGTTTATATAGTGTTACAGTGCTTCTAAGTTTACACCACTAATCTACTGGTTAATTACACAGGTTATAGTTTACATTTTCTAACATTCTATTCTCACACATTCAGAGTTACTCCTTCATTCCTCCTTTAATCGCAGGTCTCCTCCTGATACATTCCTGACAGTATTCTTAGAATCCAACGCCACATCTGCATCTCCCTGGTGCCTTTCCCACAGAACATGTCATCTCCCTGGTGCCTTTCCCACAAAACATGTCAGGCCTGCTCAGCTAACAGTAGTCTTGCTCGAACACCAGCCTCTTTTCCTCCTTAATTTCCAACATTTTCCTATGTAAAGCATCATATAATCAAAATTTTGTACTGACACAAAATAACCGAAACATCCACAGCACGATGAGATAGCAAAGTGCTTTCTGAACTCTGCAGAAGAAATCAGGGAGGAAGAAGAGGCAAGGAGGCAAAGGGAAGTTAAACAGCTCTCTTAAGGTTATTCAGTACCAAAGAAGTGAAACTCCCTCTGCAAGCCCTTCTGAATTTTTTTCCTGAAGACATGCTGGAACCATGGGCTTACTCTGTCAGAGGCACAAGGTGCAGGTGCAAAGATTTGGTGCTGGATGGGACTGGCTGTGATGGGAGCCATGGCTGCTTAAAGCTTAGACAGAGTTAGAGCTCCAGGGGCTGCAGATGGCAAATTTAGGGTAGTAATCCCCAGTAAGAGCCTCCAGCCTCAGATTTCTCTGGTTTGGATCCAGTCTCTTTGCCCTGCTGCTCATGCAGTGCTCCCTACACATAGGTATGACTGCACAATGGATTTCCATTGCTTTTTTCCATCACTTCACTGAGGAAAAATTTGTAGTGTTATCTGTACCTTTTTTGGAAGGTCACAACAACTCCTGTGTGTATTGGGTGAAACAATTCAGTGAATCTCATATCCTTGTGAGTGCCACAGCATAGCTTTTCCTGATGGCTATGGATCAATATAGAGATCTCCCTGTGTTCTGATGTGTGGGTGTTTGCCCTTGTTATGTCTCAGTGGCACTGCCTGCAGCCACTGAGAAAAGCCCTGGAGATGGCAGCAGCAAAACCCCAACCTCTCCCTGCCACTGGGGCTAAAACCCACGGACTTCTGCTCCATTCTGCTTGTCCACAGAGTCTTGAAGTTTAGTGTGAATTACGATGTTTATATTAAAAGCAAGTTGCAGTGCCCCAGCCTTCTGGTTCCAAACCTTTCTCCTTTTCTCCTACATATGATTGCATGAAATATAAATGTAATGCTATGCCTCTGAACTTACATCACCTTCTCTCAGGGGAAATGTCTTGGTTTGTCTCTGGGGTTCTTCTGAACTTGAGAACAGCAGCATGTACACCAGTGGAGTTCCAATGAACTCGAGTGCATACTAGGAAGCCAGCAACAACTCCCAGTTCATGGGCTTGTAGCCACACATTAAAAATTAATTTATTACAAAAGCAGAGCAGGGTAATGAGAAATAAAAACCAAACCTTAAAGCTGATGGCTCCAGCATGACCCCCTCACCTGTGGGGTCACAAGTCCTGCCAGCAAACCTGCTCCTGGGTTTCTCTCTCCGCAGGCCCACAGGTCCTACCAGGAGCCTGTGCCATTGTATGTTTCCCACAGGATCACGGCCTCCTTTGGACATCCGTCTGCTTCGCTGTGGGTTCTTCTAGGGGCTGCAGGTGGATCTCTGCATCCCCATGGATCTTCATGGGCTGCAGGGGCACAGCTGCCTCACCATGGTCTTTAGCACAGGCTGCAGGGGAATCTCAGCTCTGTCATCTGGAACACCTCCTCCCCCTCCTTCTTCTCTGGCCTGAGTGTCTGCAGAGTTGTTTCTCTCACACATATTCTCACTCCCCTCTTCCAGCTGAGTGCAGTTGTGCAGTTTTTTCCCTGCTTCTTAAATATTATCTCAGAAGTTCTACCACTGTTGCTGATGGACTCCACCCTGGCCAGCAGCAGGTGCATCTTGGAGCCATTTGGCCTTGACTGTGTCACATACGGAGGGAGCTTCCAGCAGCTTATCACAGAAGCCACCCCCGTAGTGACCCCAATACCAAAACTTGGCCATGCAAAACCAATACAGTGTTCCCTGGAGTAAGACTCCCTTAGAAATGGGAACCTCCTTCTTGTAAGATTCTCCTAGACAGGTAAAGTCAAGAAGGCTTTGCAGGCTATGGCATTCTCTGTCCATTCCCTCTCAAGTCTGAGAATTCACTCTGTACAGCAGTGGGACCAGTAAATGCAAGTTTCTACAGCTTGTGTAGCTGTGGGTCCCAGACATTCTCTGCTCCCACTGCTTTGCCTGCAGCCTACGGTGCTGCTTAGGCATGACTGCCCCAGCATGAGCTCATTTCCAAAGAGAAGCCCACCTGGTTTCTGGTAGGACTTTATCAAATATTTACTCCAACCATATTGGCAAGCTATATGGCAGATTGTTTCCTGAAAATGTCCTTGATTTATTTTATTTACGCCCTCCAAACTAGCTGTGTAAACTAGGGGAGTGTAAAGTCTGTAAGGTGAGCAGCCCTGAACCCTGCAGAGCTGTGGCAGCACTGCTGAGCCAGACTCCACTTTCTGGGGGTTTGTGGGTCCTCCTTGCTGATATACCACCATTCCAAACAGAAATAAGGAGGTCTCCACTAGCATCATACATGGCCTGAACCGCTGGCAGATTCCAGGTGCTGGCAGCATCCCCACGGAGTGCCCTGCAGCTGTGGGGAGTTCTGCTGCCTGCACCCTGCCATCCCTGCCTGCTCTGAGGACATAGAGATGGCAGTGGCAGCATCTTGTCTCCCATGGAACAAAGCAACATCTTTCCAGAAGAAAAGTGTAACTGTCTGTAATGCTGGCTATGAATTGCACAACGGGGCAAGATACTATGGCTTGTGTTAAGCAAGAAATAGATGTACATTCTTTTATCTCTTAGAAAACAATGTTAATTTAGTCACTGAATTATGTATCTCAAAGTTACTCCAATGTTACACCCCTATGACATGACACAAAGGGAAAACTAAAACCATGCTGACAGTGAGAGGGTAAAAAGTGAATTTTCCTTCACTTTCCAGTGAGGGAAACTTAAGGTAATACCCAGAGCCACACTGTGCTCAAAAAAAGTGTTGGTGCATGATGGCTCCTCGTCATTGTCTTCTAAGAGTTTGTGTTCTGGCCAGAAAAATGCTAGTTTGTAAAATATTTAAGCAACAATTGTTCTTACTCTGGAAAATGTCCAAGCTCCTATTAAATGCAATTAGATCACAAGTAAGCAGATTTTTATCTGATGGTACAGGATGATGGTACAGATTTGGATGAAAGATTTTAAGGAGTGCCTTACTATTCCGTGCCTTGACTACAGCCAGTCTGTGTGACACTGAGGAGTTGCCTGCTGTGGGTTGCTCTGGCAGGTCATTTTCAGAAGAGGTGGCTGGAGGCAAGAGGGAGGAAAGAATGAAGGAAAGAAGCCTATTACCATCTCTGAGAGGTTCCATTTTCTCCCTACTCTTTCGTTTGTGCTGGGGAAGCATCTGTGCCAAGATGACCTCAAGCTCTCCAGCATTGCTTAGTTAGGTTTCTTCTTTCCCTTCAACCATTTTCCAAGTTGGGCTATATTCCTTCCTGTCTGTTCCCATCCGTGCATGCACAGGCAGAGCTGGACATCTAATCCTTGCCAGCTTACTCACAACATGGGCCTTCAGAGGCCAAGAACTTAAAGAGTGTTTTTCTTGGCACTGTAAGGGACTGGGACTCCTTGCCCAGAGACCGTCACACAGCTGCCTAATGAAAAACAGGAAAACCTCCCAGCAAAAAAAAATACTCTCTGCTGAGGGGAAACAAGGCTTGGCATGACCCACATTTCCTACCTTTCATCCAACTCTGCAGCGTTCTTGTGTGCTACTCACCCCTCTGGCACCAGCAACAGGCATCTGATTTTAAAGAGCAGTAGGACAGAGAACAGCATGGGGCATTACTGGAGGCAGGCCAAGCTGGCAGCCAGCTCTCCAGACCCCCCAGAGTGTGGAGAACAGGAGATGTGCCTGTTGCACTCTGTCCCAGACACAAACGGGACCACTGAGCACAAACCACTCCTGCCTGTAATTTCTCACCCCGGCAGGGTGAACCAGAGCAAGGCAATATAAACTCTGATGTGATCCCTGGGCTTCGGCAGCATGAGCATTGCCAGGAACATGAAATAAACTTGGCACAGAAAGCAGAAAACCAGGCAGGGTCCTCGCTGGGGTGTGCTCAAGGCACGGGGATGAGGTGAGACGAAGCTCATTGCTAAGCCCAGGGCTAGCCCTAGGTGTCCTCCTAAGGTAAGAGACATTGCAGTGAACTGGGAGAGAAAACAGCTGTCCTCGGCAGAATAAAGGGGAATAGGAGCCAGAGCCACAGAGGTATTCCAGCGCTGAAAATCCTCTGTGGATTTATGCCCAAGTTGCTTCTCATGGGCTTAGCCCGTGAACTCCTCCCGGTGGGGTCACAGAGCTGAGCACAGGTGATTCCACTCCATCCCTGCTGTATTCCCACTGGGAAGGGGCAAAGGACAGCTACAGCCAGTGGAGGGGCTGCCAGGGGAAACTCCAGCTGGGACCCCTCCAGGCAGATGTGCTGTGTAGATGCCCTACAAGCAGGTCAGATCTCTGTGTGTGTTTAAAGGGCAGTCCAGACCAGCCTGTCCCTTTCCAACATTTGGTTCAGCAACACAATTGCTGACAGCTAAACTGCCATGGTCCGAATTAAAACAAGTATCACCCCAGTGCTTCCAGACATGACACATCCTGAACAACCCTGTGAGGTGAAGAAGTGAATTCCCCTTTTTAAATTCAGTTAGCTCTTGCTCTTAAAATAATAATTTCTAAACAACAAACTTCACTCACTGTTTTTAAAAAAATCTGTCCAGGCCTCCTCAGAGAATGGTACAAACCAACATATTTCAGATTTTTGTCTTTTTCCCTGTACTTCCAGTGCAGCCTGACTGGCACACATCCCACAGCTTCTTGTGGGGGAGGGACGCACTTCCAGAGATGCATGTGAAAAGCAGAGCTCCAGGAGGGAGTGCCCACATGACCCTGGAAATTCATTCTGACTTTCCACTTCCCACTCATCACAGCACATGTGGTGTCATCAGTGTCTGACCATCCCCACTCAGGCCACAGGGACTCCAAAGAGGTGTTATGGTTAGGAGGGGAGAAAGTATGCAGGCATCCTGCTTCAGTCCCTGCAGCTGTGACTGGCTTCCAGAAATGTGGCGTGTTTTATCATGCAACTGATAAAGTGTGACGCTTCCCCTGGACACCAACATAGTGCTAAGAGAAAACGTTTCTCGTCCTACCTCAGAAAATCAAAATCCACGGAACAGAAAGGAGACTTACAGGATTACAACTGTAATTTCAACTGATACTTGCAATACAAGTATCCAGGGAAAATCCCTGCAGGCTGCTATGTTTCTCACTGACTGCCTTACATACTCATATGTTTGTTCAAAGCTCTGTATTAGCTTTCAGGATATGCTCTCCAGGGGAAAGGAACACTTCCTCCAGGACCATGTTGTCCAGAGAGGATCATCTGCCAGGCACACCAGTTATCAAGACATCAGCAAAATGGTTCTCTGTTTCCAGCTCTGCTTTCATCCTGAAAAGGGAGGGAGGGGGGTTATCTTCTTTTGTCCTGATGCAGCCAACAGATTTTTGTAGTGTGTCAAAATTTTGGTGCCAAGCACATTTGCTGTTGCAATGATGTGCTACAACACCTCACAGATGACATACGGCAACCAAAGGCACAATGCTGGTCTAGAAGTGCCCACAGATGATGTGAGGTGGTGAGTCTGAGGCTCTAATTGCAATTAAAGTGTAAAGTATTATGATAAATTTTATCATTGAACTGCACTGTCTTTATAATTTTTCTTTGTCTGTGCCTAGAGTTTGAGAGAGGTGATATGGTGACAGCCTTGCACACCCATTTCCTATCTTTTGTCATCAACATATACAGAGCAAGTATAAACTTGGTCTGTTCTAGCTACTCCCTTGTAAAAAACTTCTACTGGTGGAGCCCACTGGCTCAAAATCAGACAGATTGGAGTTTCTCTGATACCTGTCATTAAAACACACCTCTGGGCTGTATCCTGGGACAGGACAGGTGGGATGTGCCTCCAAGCAGACATTACAGACGGTGCTGAAATCACTGAACACTAGTGCCATGTCTTCATGGCATACCTCCAGTTGGAGATCAGCAGCTGTGACAAGCCTTACAACATGAACTGGTGATTTAGCAGCTACTTGCAAAAACTCTTTCAATGGGGCAGGCAACACTGACCGGGTTTCCAGTTTTGTAACTTGCCTGATGATTTCTGTGGGGACAGCAATGGGAAAAAATCTGAATCACATGTATCCAGCATATCCCAGCTGCTCTGTCCTAGTGCTCCCAGGAGCCCTGCTTGCTCCAAGAAGCAAAGCTAAACTTAGTCAAGAGGAACTGCAAAGATGTTTTCCAGGGAAAAAGGCTACTACCTTCATCATTAGTTCCCTCTCTGCCAGCTTTACCTCTTCCTTCAGGACCAGGCCTGTCCCCTCCTCTCCCCAGGCAGCACATCTCCATGGCTGAGTCTCCTGTCTGACTGACTCTTTTGCTCCTGAGTAAGCTCTGTCTCCTGATTTTACCCTGCCTGCCTGCCCCTCTGCAGCTCCATATCAGCAGCCCTGTACCCAGAAGATGCAAAGTGGGAGGCTGTGCCTTCTTCCACTGCCCAGGTGGTGGAAGAGACACAAAAATGTGGGAAGCTGGACATGGGCAAGAGCCACACAACAGCCCTCTTAAAATGCTTCATGAAGGAAGACTCTGCAAGGCTTAGGCAGCCTAGACTTGAGGACTGAGTGCACAAGCTACAGGCTTGTTTGTGGCTGTTTTTTTGTCCATGGTTAACGAAAAAGAAAAGGAAGAAGGAAAAGAGGGAGGTGCTAAGGAACTTCAGTTTGTCCAAGCTCAGTTTATCTGGCAGGTCAGATTTCAGTGTGGGCAGAAGAAGGCAGGTCTGGCCTAGGAGTGAGTTGGAAATAGTCTGCAAGGAGACGGGCCAAGGAAATTTTACTCAGAGACAGGAGAATAGACAACTGAAATGGAGCACAGGAGGACATATAGGAGTGGTGAGACGCTAAGAATAATCCACCAAAGGGTTAATCCACCTAACAAAGTGAGGAGATAGTAGGCAACCTAAGAGTGGGCAGAACAGAAAAAAGTCAGAGAATATGTAGATAGCACAGAGAGTTTAGCAGGGTCTGTGAAACCTGATGGTCCAGGTCATATAAGGCTGGCATGTAATTTGGGATGGAAGGCCTTTTTGTGTTTGCAGAATTTTATCTTTAAAAAAAAAAAACTTTAAGAAAGAATTCTCTAATTTTGAGCCACTCCTTCCATCAAGTGATTGCCAAGGAATGCTTTCATATTCTGACTTCATTAGCTTTGGCACACAGCGAAGCAGGCAGGAATTTCTCTGTCTCGGACTACCGTGGAACCGGTTTTGGACATGCAGCTGGCAACTCTTTTCTAGGCTAAGAAAGCCTAGCAATTCCTTCTTCCCAAGAAAAGTTGGGTGTTCCATCCTCCCTCTGCTTCCTTCTGTGTGGCAGATAGAAACAAAAAAAGAATGAAGCATCTCTGAGGTCAAACAGGAATGGCCTCAGTTGAAATATCAGGACTTGGTGCTGAGGAGAGGGTGAGGCTGGGAACCAGCTGAGTCCAACATGAGAAATGCTCACTGTTCTGATGGCTGTGAGCCATGGGACAGCAGGTGAAGCTTTACATTGCTTACGCCACTGATCCTAACATGAACTTAGGCTTTTGCAGACTTACAGCAATTTTTTGTCTAGATCAGGAGTCCATTTATGGTGACATTTTTTCCAAAATAGGTTGAGGCATCAGACACTTGCTCATATATTGTGCTCTATGAGGGTCTGAGCTCCAGATTTCTCCCACATTTAATCTCTCAAGTTTCCCAGACATCTCAGCACACACCTCTCCAGACAAAGGGAAGCACCAAGAGACCTATGTAGGGCCAGTCACTGCCATAACCAGCAATGCCCATGTCCTAGAGGGATGCAGTTTGGAAGGGAAGCAACAGGCTATCCACCAATAGCAGTAGTGGTCACTTTCTGTTTTTTACGAAGGGCTTATCTTCAAAGATCTTGTGAGATCCCTGTGGTTAGAGTACTTCTCAGAAAGTGGAAGTTATATGGTGGTGCTTCTTGGGCATGAGTCACCTTCTCAGGCAACGCTCAAAAATCTCTGGCTTCTGGCCAGTCCATAATCTCTTCTAGAACTCCTGGGAAATTGAATTTTTTCATTTGAGCTTGTTGTGTAATCAATGCTACCCACTTACTCCATGTAGCACTGGTTGTGTGACGTGTTACAGTGGTCCTGGGGAGTTCACAGAATCTTCCTTAAATGGATATCTTGCCCTCACACTTTAGAGAAGACATCATCTGCAAATTGCTCCTTCTCTTCCAATTCCTCTTTCAGGTTCCTGATCTTTACCAAGGGATGCCAGCTGTTGCGTTTCATGACCTGCTAACTGTGAGCACCACTACCCCAACTCTTCTTATTCCTTTTCTTTCTTCTTTTTCTTTCTTCTTTTTCTTTCTTCTTCTTCTTCTTCTTCTTCTTCTTCTTCTTCTTCTTCTTCTTCTTCTTCTTCTTCTTCTTCTTCTTCTTCTTCTTCTTCTTCTTCTTCTTCTTCTTCTTCTTCGTCTTCATCTTCCTCCATTACTAACTGGTGCTATGGACCTGTAATTCACCTTCTCCATTTTTTGTTTTCACTACTGGGGCAATTACTGCAGTTGCTGTGGTTTGAGTCCCTGTCTCAGCCACGGTGTCCTTATCTACAGTCCTCTGAGAGTACTGTGCAGTGGCTCAGAAGGCACAGGCCAGGCCCCAGTACAGGGTGAGAAGCTGCTGGTTTTCACTAAGGGAGGCAAGGCACCCTTCTATCAGTTGATGGGTCAGTTTGTCAGAGTTTATTACCTGTTGTAAACTCCTAGGTAATGGGAGGTGATAACTGCCCTAAAACCCTGCCCAAATACTCCCACAAACCCTGCCACCCAGGAACTGGATGCCTCAGGGCAGATTTCAATATCTCCTCACCCAAAGTTTGTTTTCTCTTACATCAGGATGACACCAAATTCTATGAACACTATAGTGTACCAACAATATTATTTAGTATTACTAACAGTATTAATTAGTATTATTAGCAGTACTAAGCAGATTGCATAAGGATGAGCAACGACCATGGGAGACTGCATTTTAAAAGCATTCACATCAATCTCAGGCAGGGAGAAGGAGGTGTATTCTCTCAACGCACACAGAAGATAGCTCCCCCCCACGAGAAGGCCATTAGTGCAAGGGCAAAGCACAGAGCCATTGTTTGTGTTAACATGCTACCCAACTCAGCAAAATAAAGAGATAAGAAGTGCAACTAACAAACTCTGTGTCCCACACAGGAGCTTGCCACTTGATAACTACTATTTAGTCTTTACTATTTGCTATTTACTATAGCATGCAATAAATATATATATATAACTGCCTTTATCTCGCCTGGTGTTTGGGCACCAAAAAAAGGACTGTAGTGGGTTGACCTCGGCCATCAGGTGCCCACCAAGCCACTCTATCACTCCCCTTCCCAGTGGGACAGGGGAGAGAAAATAAGATGGAAAACAACTCATACGTTGAGATAAGACAGTTTACTAAAGCAAAAAAAAGAAAAGCGAAAGTTTCCCTTTGCACATAACAAAGGGAAAAGTCAATCTCTACTTCCCCTCAGTGAGTGATGTTCACACACTTCTCGGGAAACAGGTCTTCAGCACATGGAGCTCCAAAAGACAAACATTGTAGAATAACAAATGCCCCCCAACCCCATTCCCTCTCCCTCATCTTTTCTATCTGAGCTGATGTCGTATGGTATGGAATATTCCTCCGGTTAATTTGGGTAAGCTGGCCTGGTTGTGTCCCCTCCCAGGATCTTGTTCACTCCTAGCCCTTTGATGTGGGGGGAAGAAATGTAAGAGGGACAGCACCGCTCAGCAGTAGCCAAAACATTGCTCTGTTAACACCGTTCCAGCTACCCATGCAAAGCACAGCACTGTGAGGGCTGCTAAGGAAAAATGAACTTTTTCTCAGTCAGACCCAATACAGATATACCATAGACTCTGTGGGTCTACATACACATAATCTCCCCACAGAGTACCTAAACCAATTCCTTAACATAACTTTTAAAGAGCGGAGAGAGGGGAAAGGATGGAAATTCTCCATTCTTTTCATTGGACTTTGCTACCACAGAGAACAAAACAGTAGATATTTGTAAACCTCTGTATACTCCACATTGTGCTGTGTGAGTGCTCTTCCTGCCTACTCAAAACACACAAAACGGAGCAAGACAAGGGCAGGGTCTAAGGGGAATTTTCAGAAAAAATAGAAGGTCTTTCATAACGAGGCAGACAAAGTTAGAAATTATTCTTCTGGAAAATAGGTGTCTCAAGGATAAATATGATTGAATCATCTAAATAAATTGTGGACCCCATCATTGCAAGATGAGACCAAAATATAAAAGGGCTTTCCAAATGATCATCCAAATTAATGCAAAAAAAGTGGCTAGTACTTGGATAGTGGCATCATCATCATTGTCATTACAATCATTATCTGGCTTAATATTCAGTCTTCTGGTTAACATTGCCTGGTTGCCAATTCAGTGTTCTGGTTACCACTGCCTGGGTGCCATCTCTGTCCAAGGAAATCTGCAAACCACAGGCTGCTGGAAGGGGGTAAATAAGTCAGGGAAGGAACATTTTGTACCAGCTGTTCCTTGTGTTCTTTCTCTAGGCATCCACATCTGCCAGGGAGGAAACAATGCCTCTCTGGTCTGACTGAGTTATGCTCTTAGAAAATTGAACATTAATTGGGAAGCAGGAATAGTGGAAAGGACAGAATTCACCTATCAGGCAGGCATTGGGAGCTGGATCAGAATTCAAGCAGCCACTAGTAGAGTAGAAGAAAAGAGAATATAGGGTACTTAGAAGAGGTCCCCAAGCAAGTAAACTCCCAGTCACCAGCATTCACATGCCCTGCCCAGTGGGAGCCTTGTCCATGCCTGGTGGCTTCTCCTGTGTGGTGGCTGTTAGTGGCGGAGCATGCAACTGAATTAAAGGCTTCAGCTTTCTGGGTGAGTGCTCCAAACACAGTAGCATTGCACAGGACAAAACTAGACCAGCTGCAGCCATGTTACTGTGCTCCTTGACAGCAGAGAGAAGCCTGCCCAGCCCTCTCAGCAGTCACACAGAGCAGGTAAGTGCTTCTCCTGAGATGACTCAGGCCTCTCCGAGGGCTACCTCTCTAGCAGCCTTGACTACGCAGGATGTAAGGAAAGCCCCAGTGTTTCCTACTGACTTCACTATGCAGCAGCATTTTCAACTATTCTGCTCCATGCCCCTGTTCTAGGTGAACTCATTCAGTGAGTAAGTGATTCACATCCTTTTCCCTAACTACTTAAGTAAAGTATTAATCTACCTTTAGTTGCTCTTTCTCATGCCCCAACTACTTTCCCAATGATGTCTTACAACCTGATTAGGTGCAGGCCACATCTTGGGCAACACTGTTCTAACAGCCTGTTAATATTAACTAGAGAGTTTGATGGAATTATGGTTACTTGGAAATCCTGGAATAGATAGCTAGCCCTACCCATTAGGCAGAAAATATTTGGGGGTCAGATACAGTCCAAGGAAAGCATAAACGGCCTGTGCAGTCATATACTTTCACAAAAAAAAAAAAGATTAGCTCATTCCCTGCATTATCCTAGCTCAAGCTCCCCTGCACTCTGCAGGCATGGCCCAAGAGTCACACAGGCAGGCAGGATGCAGCCATACTAGCCAGAGGCAGGTAGAATTTAGCTGTATGGTGTTGTGGTTTAACCCAGCCAGCAGCCAAGCCCCACACAGCCGCTGGCTCACTCCCACCCATGGGATCAGGGGTAGAATCAAAAGAGTAAAAGCTAGAAATTTCATGGGTTGAGATTCAGACAGTTTAATAGAAAAAGCAAAAGCCACACATGCAAGCAAAACAAAACAAGGAATTAATTCATTGCTGCCCATGGCAGGTGTTCGGCCGTCTCCAGGGGAGCAGGGCTCCATCACTCGGTGACTTGGGAAAACAAACGCCATCAATCCAATACTGAGCATGATGCCATATGGTCTGGAATACCCCTTCAATCAGTTGGAATCACCTGTCTCAGCTGTGTCTCTTTCCAGCTTCCCATGCACCCCCAGGCTCCTCACCAGTGTGGCAGTATAAGAAGCAGAGAAGGCCTTGGCTCTGTCTAAGCCCTGCTCAGTAATAACAAAAATATTATCAACCCTGTGCTCATTACAAATCCAAAACACAGGCACATACAAGTCACTATAAAGAAAATGGCACAAAGCCAGCACAGAGATAAAAGTTAAGCTAGCAGGTGAGTCAGCCCCCTTGACTATTTAATTGATTAGCACAGATGTAGCTTATGTGCCTCCCCACCAACTTCCATTGGCAAAAACAGGTTATATCTATAAATTAGATATAATGACACCTTAACTTATATGTACCCAAGTATTTTCTTGATTTTGTCTCCTGACTGTACAGAACTAGAGGAATGTTATGCCTTTGTGGTTACATCCAGCTATACTTGACAGTACATCATGTACTGTACTGGAACAAAGGAGCCCTTCACAGGTGAGGAGGCTGGTCAAGCACTGAAGCTCCAGGCAATGGCAAAATCTCAGAAATTTATGATTCAACCTTGTGTAAATCAAGCAGTATTTGAGTCTCATATGGAAAATGTTCTTTTTACACATTGTCTTCACGTCCAACTTTTTCTAAAAGCTACATCCTGGCTTTGTGTCTGAAATAGGAAACAGACATTCTCATGCATGGAGAGGGTCGAATATCACTGCCTGTTACCTGTAATGCATGCAAGAACTGATTTACTTTCCTAATAAAGTGCAATTCAAGTGCATAGCAATTTGGAAATTATGGAACAGAAGCACATAACAGTTGAGGTTGGAAAGGATCTCTGGAGATCATTTAGTCTACCCCTTGCCACCCTTCTTCAGGCAAGGTCAGCTAGAACAGGCCACCCAGGACCATGTCCTCATGGCTTTTGAATCACTCCAGAGATGGAGACTCCACAGCCTCTCTGGGCAACTGGTGGCAGTGTTTGGCCATCCTCACAGTAAAAAAGTGTTTTCTTATTTCAGATAGAATTTCCTGTGCTTGAGTGTGTGCCCATTGCCTCTTATCCTGTTGGCAGGCACCTTTGAGAAGAGGCTCTGCTTTCTTCATATTGTCCCTTCAGGTATTTATATCCAATAAAAAGATTCCCCCTGAGCTTTCTCTTCTCCAGTCCAAACAGTCCCAGCTCTCTCTGCCTTTCCTCATGTGACAGCTGCTCCTGTCACTTCATCAACTCTCAGACACTTCATGGGACTCAATCCATTAAGGTCATCCCTTTCTTGTCCAGGAGAGCCCAGCACTGGACACAGCATGCCAGGTGTGGTCTCACTAGGGCTGAGCAGAGGGGAAGTGTCACTTCCCTCAAAAACACTTTGCCTAATGCAGCCCAGAATACTATTAGCCTTTTTTGCCATGAGGGAGAATTGCTGTGTCATTGTCCTCTTGTCCACCAGGACACTCAGGGCCTTTTTCTGCCATGTTGTCTTCCAGCTGGTTGTCCCCTAGTGTGTACTGGAGCATGAAGTTATTCCTTCCCAGGCATAGGACTTTGTATTTTTCTTTACTGACCTTAATGAGATTCTTCTCTGCCGCTTTCTCTGGCCTGTCCAAGTCCCTCTGAATGGTATCAGCCACTCCTCACAGTTTTGAACTATCAACAAACTTGCTGATCTTGTCCCATCACCTATCATTAATGAAGATGTTAAGTAATAGCAGTATCAGTATCAACCTTTGTGTAAACCCCCAGTAAAAGGTCTCTAGATGGACTTTGGGCCACAGATCACAACCCTTTGAGCCTGGAAATTCCCATAGTTGTGAGTCCACCTCATTGTCCACTTATCGTGTCCATACTTCTCTGCTTGTCTATGAGGATGTTAGAGGTGACAGTTTTGAAACCCTGGCTAAGGCCAAGGAAAAGAACATCCACTCATCCACCAAGCCACTCTTCTCCTCATAAAAGGCCATGAGTTTGGGTAAGCATAATTTCCCTTTCATAAATCCATGCTGACTATTCCAAATCACTTTGATCAAACAAGGCTTCCTTCACTTACCTGAAGAAGACCTCAGTTATTAGTTCTTTCCAGGCCAATGATCTGTACAAGATACCCACAACTACATAACCCAGGCTGGTCCACCCACTAGTACAAAATGAATGATCATTCAGCTTCAGGCAGGTTTCTAATGTAATCTAATGGACAGTGATTGAATTATGGCAGAGACACACACAAACACAGAAAGGAAAAGATCAGAAAACACATCGTGGTTGGTGCAGAGGGTGATGTTGCTTTTTGAGATTAAGCAGCCAGTCCTGTCCAGTCCTGTCCACTACAGCAAGCATTAGCTTCCAATGGGGAGAGAGAGAAAGCTGTTTCTGAGCAGAATTTACTCCTTTTGGATGTTGCATTTGAATTGTGAAATTACAAGAATAGGGAAAGCAATACAAACATCACAAAATCTTAATTTTGATAAAAGCTTTGGTCAATTAGGCTTTGTCGTTGATATTCCCTTTTGCAGGAGGTGTAAGAAAAGGCAAGAAATTTCAAACTACTGCAAGAAAAGACAGTGGTTATTGCCCTACTGACACATGTACTTCCACACAGCTTTCTAGCAAGGTGAAATAGACTGCAGAGCATCCTCATTTTGAAGTCTCTTCCCACTACCAGAGTTCACAAAACTGTGACTATGTTGCAAAGTGCTTTAAGTGGTTTCTCTTAAATTACTCTCATCTTCCAGTTGTTAAGATTAGAACACAGTTTAAGATTTTAGGTGGAAACCATTCTTTTGTTCTGTTTTCATAGCAAAACCAAAATTACCTCTTGCTACAAGCTAAATTTCTTGCGGATCCTGGAAGAAAGAATAAGAAATCAAGCACAGGAATATGCAGAAGTTAGAGCTCATTTTTGTGCTTTTGGTAAAGCCCTCTGTGGATAACAAAAATATATTTGTACTTATCATTATCTGTTTGGCTTCTTCAGTTGCTGCCTGGAAATAAATATTGCACTAGCATATCTTTGGCAGTATTGTAAAAAATCACAAGAGCGGCTCAGGAATATTTCAGCATTAATAATACCTTGAGCATGTCTAACTGGCTTACTCAGTGACCTCGGAGCAAGAGCTGAACTGTACAGCTGGGAGGGGAAAGGGGAAAACATAGCTTTCAGGAGAGGAGCAAGAGTACTCTGGCCATTCCTGGCTGTTTGTCATGGCTGGGGAATAGTTTGCTGGTAAAGATGGAAGTGCCACTACCATCTTCCCCCAGCAAAGCATTAAAACTGTTTCCCCCTGCTGCCAATGCCACTGTTTTTGAACCTGCATTGAAAACAAAGGGAACCCGTTCTTATGAATTAAAATCATAGTTTGCTTTATATATAGAAAGAACAAATCTGTTTAATTTTTCTTCATCGTCAGACATGGCTCTCTTTGGTCTTACGGCCATTCATGTTCAAATTCCAATTGTTTGCCCTTGTGTTTCCCAAGTGTGGTCTTTTTAAAGCAGTTGTTCCTCTCTAACTGGATAGCAGCAGAAATAAATCAGCTTCCATGTGTTTAGAAACAAAGGCACAATGAAACATTCAGCCAAGCTTGCCTCAACAGATTACTCTTTTTTTTTTAATATATTTTCAAGGCCATTTGCAACAGGAAAACTGCCTGAGAGCTCAAAGGATTTGGGAGGAGGTACTCTGAGCAGCAACTGTGACTCTGCTGGGAGATTAGGGGCCAGATCCTCCCCTCACTTAAGCTTCTGGAAGTTGTGCAACTGCCCAAACAGAGCTGGGAGAATAATTTGATCCGTTTTCTTGCAGTGGTATGCTGAGGGTAAATTACTGTGATTAATGAGTTATGTTTGTCAGCTGAAGTTTGGCACTTGGGCATATGACAGTGGCTCCAAGTTTCTCAGCAGAATAAGCAAAATTCAAGCATCTAGAAACTCTGCTTATGGTTCTGGAGAGAGGTGAAAAAGCTAAGTGGGACCAGAGCTGCCAGGTGCCAGGATTTTGGGAGGGAGTGCAGCCATGGCAGGCAGCACAGGGCTCCACTGTCTTGCTGCCACAGGAAGCTGCCCAACCTTGCTTGTACCATCCAGGAGTCCTGCTCCGCCTTTCTCAGCCTGAGGCAGTTGTGAAAGACTCGTTATTTCCACCCCTGCAGCCAACAGGTTTTACATGATCATCCCGTGGGCTGACAGCAAACAGGCAATGGAGGCCTGCTGTCACCTGGGAAGCTTGTCAAGGCACTTCTGTTCAATTGCCTGGACATACACTTCCTTAAATTAGTAGGTGGCACTTACATGCAGGGTCTCTTCTGTCTTGAAGCACATAGCTCTTAATAAGGCTAGAGCCATGTTTTGGACCTTTGAAAGTAATTTCCAGTTGTGTGATCTGAAACCCAGAAAATTATTAACCACCTTGCTCTAAGACATGAAAAAGTGGCAGAGATTGAGGGAGGAGGGCATCGCCTACATGCCTTCAGTCAGGAGCTGCAGTTAGACACAGTGCAGACACATCTCCCTAGCACTCCCAGTGCATGCAGAAAGATTCCAAATCCAGTTCAAACTGTTGAAGGTAATTTCACAGGCAGAATGCAATCACGTGGGCTGGAAAACAGCCAAGACAATGATCAGCACCGTATAAAAAAGGCACCAGGGATCAGTACTGATGAGGGCTATCTGATGAGCTGCTGCTGGGCTTGGAGCACGGGGCGCTGTGTTTCCCACCATGCTGAGCAGCTCTCCTACCATTTGCCCTTTGCACAATGGCCAGCTGGAGAGCTGAGCAGAAGTGGTGACAGCCCCTGGCATCTTTCCCGTCAGATTTTCTACCTTTCCTTGACCTGAGGAGGGTTTGTGTGTTTGGCAAAGCCAGGGAGATGGTTTACCTTCAGCTAGTTGCACTGCTGGTGCTAGCAAATGTTTCCAAGAAAGTGAAGCTTACAGCTTCTGTTGCTGTTTTAAAATAAGATATTGTTCTGGGTTTTGCCACTGATATTTCAAAAAAGACAATGTTACAAAGGATTTTATATGAATGGATGTATTCTTGATAGTTCTACAGTTTATTTAGGCTGTTCAAAATGTCATCTTTTTTCCAGGCAGCATTTCCTCATTACTATCTCTTCAAACCTCAGCTGATTTCTTTCTGCTCTTCAGCTCTCCCCTTGGGAAACTTCCTTTTCTTACCAGTGTTCCACCAGCTTTCAGTTTTACTTTCTGACCTTCTTTTTTTATTCTTTTTCTCGGCTGACTAAACTGAACGACCAACACCATAAATATTTGTGATTTTGGTGATACTATATAACGTAAAATAGAGGGAGGTACAGGAAGGAAGTACATATTTTTAGAAGAAAAAGAGGATATTCTGAAAGTACCTGAAGACAGAGGCCAGCAATGCTGGTATTGAAAAAAATTACATATGCAATGGGTGAATGCTTTTCTGATCTGGATTTTTCTGAGGGATGAAACATGGTCTGAGGGAGGAATTTTGGTCCTGACCACAGGGATCAGTCTGTTCTTAATTTAAGATGACAACATGACCATGCAAACACAGTGTAAAAAAGAGACTTCTGTGTTCCTCCAGTGAACAAGGCCCAAATATCCCCATGCTGGGCTGTAAGGGAGCACTCAATAGTCATGGCTAAAAAAACACAGACTGAACAGACTGGAAGAGACATCGGCCAGTGGACAGTCAGTGTGGGGAGAAAATACCAGGCAGAGGTTCATGTTACTAACACAAAACTGGCCTGCAAATGGGCAAGATCAACAGATATGGTACTGGATGAGGCTGGAAGCAATTTGGGTCCCAAACTTCTGTTCAGCTCATGTTCATTCAGCCCCAGCCCACTACCCTTCCTGACAGGTAAGCACAAGTCTCCGTAATAGTATAGCTGAGATGCTGTGCCAGGTGTAGCATCATGACAGCCACATCCAGCACTGGTTGCTAGAATTTAAATAATTAAATTCAAATTTTAACAAAAATCAGAACTATCTAAACATAAAAAAGAGACTTGTAGCTCTCTCACCAGCCAAAGCTTCTGCTAATGATACCTACTGTACAAATACCATACTCAGAGACCAGACCCTCTGGCTCTGAATAATGCGAACTGATTTTCTCCCTTAGGGTCCAGAAGATTTCCAGAAGTCTCATAAGATACCTCCTCTATAGTCCTTATTTTCCTTTTCAAAACCATGCTCAGGATGTCACCCTTCCTGTCGGTTCTGGCAGCCCTGTGCTACCTTCCAGCCTCATGCACTCCAGAGAGATGTTTGCTGTGGCCTGGGCCACTTGCCCCGGGGCAGGGCAGGGCACATTTACACCTCAGCTAAGGCTAAAGCAATGTGAAGAGGGCATGGCATAAATAATTAGTCCTTAGAGATCTGCTGGGCTGTTACCAGTACCTCACGCTGCCCCTCGGGCACCTCCCCAGGCACTCCCACAAGAGGAGGGAGCACGAACCGAGCCAAGCCCAACCCGCCCGTGCCTTTAGCCAAAGCCTCTTGGCCTCGCCAGCAAAAAAAACGTGCCTTGAAGTACCTCAGGGAGTGGCCCACGGCAGCACATCCTGAGGCAGGAGGACGAGAGGCAGAACTGGCTATGGAAAACAAAACACAAAAAAACACAGAAAAAGCTTCCCGGCAAGGGCTGGGCACCTGAGTCACCCGGCTGCCCTTGGGTGCTCCCTGCAGCACGGTTCCGCCGGCCAGCGCTGACCCACAAAGCCAGGGTGACCCTGCTCCCAGCCTGCATTCCTGCTATCTGCAAATTCACTCCTCCGCTTCCCTGCTTACAGTTTTTACGGAATGCAGAATGTTGTCTGGTAGATAAAATTGAACTGAGGACAGATTTTGGGGTTTTTCCCTTCACAAGAGATGTTTTTTTCCCCAGATAAAATAGCATTTAAAGGGAAATATGATAACTACAGGGTTTTAAAATAGCTTTTGCACACAGTGATATAATTAGACATAATCCAAGAACAGTTTGCCACACAAAATCCGATTTTTAGTTGCTGTCTAAATCAATGTGAGGCTCATTCTTTCTGCTGTTAAAATCAATGGCAATTTGAGTTTAAGAAGAAGCTGGGCCCTGGTTCTGTAAAAATGTAAACCTCTTTGCCCTGCTCTATTTAGAAAAAGAAAACCATCACACCTACACCATGTTAGTTTCCCTTTCTCACAAATACATGTTTCTAAAGAAGGTCAAAAAAGATTTTGCTCTTTTGACTGAAATACTTCCTTTATATCACAGTACCCATAGAGATGGTTCTGGGACATTTCAGCAACTATATGTGAATTTCCCAAGTACATAGGACTGGACAGCTCTCATGTAGGTGGTGGTTTTTCATAGCTGTGTTACTCTGGGTTCCCTCACACTGTGCATCCTAACAAGCCTCAGGAACATTCCTGAGACTCTGGGAAGCAGAGTCATTGTGTCCCACCACCTGTGGACATGCTGCAATTTGCAGGGGCCAGTCATGGCACTAGTTTGCGCTAAGGCTTCACTGACAAAGAGAAAAAGCTATTGAACTGAGAGAGGTCTAGTCAATACCTGCTAATGTAGAGCTATTTTCTTTCAGTTCTTGTTATATGAGATCTGACAGCATGGTTTTCTTCCTCCTTGAACATTCAGTCAAAAAAAGAGGAGCTAATGTAGGGAAATAAACCTTTGGTGTGGGAAGAAAAGAATACAAAAGAATAAAATCAGAAAATGTAGTCTGGTTTTGAGATATTGCAGGCAATTGAAGCAGAAAAAGAAGTCAGTATTTTCAAATCTGCTTGAAATGAGGAGTAGAAATGAGAGGTCTAATCCAAGGTACCTTTCTAGAAAAGGAGACCATCAGCAGGAACAAATTGTGGAAAGCATGTAGCACCCATGCCTATGTCTGCAGAGACAAATGACACTGCAGTTCCACGATACCTTAATCCAGCTCAAGTGCTCACTTAAGATGGAAGAGGTGTTTCATTCTTCCCCCTGCTCCCAGGCCTCAGTCCCATTCTCTCCCTTGCACTTGCATTTGACATCTAAATTCTTCTAGTCCGGCCCCCTGCAGTAGGCAGCGAGCTAAATCAGGTTGCTCAGAGCCCTGCCCAATCTGACCCTGAGTGTTTCCAGGAATGGAGTATCTACCCCAGCTCTCTGGGCAGCCTGTCCCAGTGTTTTACTCAGTCCACAGCTAGAAGCTTACAGCCATTTATTTCAGCTCCTTCTTAGCCTTCCAGTTACCAGCATGCCCATGAAAGTTGTTAGCTTTCAAGGGAAGCAACCCATCTTACTGACCTGTGGTCTGCTTGATGCATTCTGGAGCTTACCAGGAATGAAAACTACACATATATGGTCCATCAGGCAATACCTGAGTTTAAATAGCCAAACTTCATTTTCTTAGATGCCATTACCCCTGTTTAAGCTAAAGCAGGATCTACACAACAGATGAATGTTTACTGCGCCCTACCCAGGTGGACTGCTGGCACAGTTCTGCATGTGAGCTATTAGGTGTGTGATATTGTGCTGCAATCATCAACCAGGGATGAGTTTTTTATAAAGCCAGCATTGCACATTATTCATTTCGGATGTGTAAGCTTCCCCTGATGATTCATGTCAAATTAATTCTACATACTGTAGAGTACAATGGTACTCTACAGTAAGAAACAGTAAGAATAGGTCAATGCAGTAAGAAACACTGATAAATAGGTCAAACAGAGGCACTAGTCTGTGGTGTTAATACACACAGAGTGGAGTTCAAAGCCCCTCAGTGCCTGCGTGGCCCATCCTGCTACCCCTGGGGATAGTCATCCTTTAAAGCCCCAGCACTGCGAATGCAAAGCTTCCTTGTCAGATCAATGTTCCAGAAGAAATCAGATGACTGCAGCTTTTAAGTCAGTCTGGCAGAGGCTAGGGCTGAGGAAAGGGTAAGGGAACGGCAAGCACCTTTACATAAAACACAGGGTCCCAGTATAAAAAAGCTAAGTGTTGGAAGCAGGAGGGGTGATTAGTAGTCTTGCCCACAGGTCATTTCCCACGGGAGGTCCTTGTGGATGGGGCAGGACCTCTCTGCAGCAGGCACAGTGCAAACACAGCTGAAGAAGAAACGCTGCACCAGCCCACCTTGGCTTCCTGGCACTCGTCGGGCCAACATGCATTGCTGCTTCAGTGTCAGCAATCAGCCAGCTTTATGAGCTGAAACACACATTTCAGCCTTCCTTTAAAGAAGACAATTCTCCACTATCAAAAGGAGGAGTTGGACTCAGTTATTCTGCCATTCTGATCCTAATGGTTTCCTGCTGTTGGCATTATTAGACAACTCCTCACCGTGTGGGTGGAAGCAGAAAGTCTGCCAAGAGCTCCAAAACTATGTGAGGAATGGGGCTTTCTGATGAGAGCCTCTGATGATGAATCTCCTGCTACGGCATTCATGAGAACAGGGCAAAAGTCTGAGCTCTGAGCTACCTTTTCTCTGTTGTCAGTGCTCTCACTGCAGGGTTGGAACAAAAATGCAATGATTATAAAAAGTGACACGATCAATGATCCATACAAAGGGTACAACAAGGCAACTACCTTGTCAAAATGATATGAGGAGCGGTTATAGCAAAAAAGCAAATAGCTTCAGTGATGCTTTTTTTCTCCCTCATAAAAGTAGGTTGAAGAAACGAAGATACATCAAAGATGACAGTTCATTGAATTTGGCAGCAGTTCAAAGATAGAACATTTTGTCCATGCTGTGCAGTGCTCACACCCACTATCTACAAGAGGTAAGAAACAAGGAGCATGGACACTTCACACAGAATAAAGGAGAGAACTGATTATTCTTCCCAAGTTTCAGAGGATGGTCTATACAGCTCCCTACTCAGAAAATGCACACAGTTAATGAGAAAGTACTGTAATAAAATAACAAACTCCTGACATGTAAGGCTGGCAGGTGGCATAAAGAAATTACGTTAAAAAAACCACTCCATTGAGCCTCTAGTGCTTCTCCTTGTATATAATAAAAAAATGAAGAAGAAGACGAAGAAGAAGAGGAAGAAGAAGAAGAAGTAGAAGAAGAAGAAGAAGAAGAAGAAGAAGAAGAAGAAGAAGAAGAAGAAGAAGAAGAAGAAGAAGAAAAAGAAGAAGAAGAAGAAAAAGAAGAGCTGTTTACAAAGACCATCCATGTGTGTTAAGTCCATGCAAAAAGCTCCGTTCAAGTGAAAGGTGAGGAGGGTGTCAGGACATCACCTCTCTGGAGCTAAAGCTTCAAAGCAGTTTTTCTCCGTGATAACTGCATCTGGAGTTTAGTGCATTTCAGCTCAGACAATTTTTAACTTGTCTAATTATAGCATGTTGGTAGTGATATATAATTATGAGAACAGAGGCACGCTCATATATATGCGTAGAAGAGTTGCCGGTGCCGAGAAGAGCTGGTAGCAGCAGTAAGTGTCCTCAGTACACACGGAACTACTTCAGTTCTTGTTAAAATATATGTAAGGGCTCAGATGCCTGCAGCTGACCAAGTGCCTGTGCAGGAGCAGGAGCTAAAAGCTCTCAGCCCCCAGCAAAAGCATAGCATGGGACCTTCGATCTGCAAAGGCTTAGACTGATGCATTTCATTTCTCATTTCCAACAGAAAGTAAGAGCACAAAAAAACAACTTAATTCTGTGCGTTGATGTGGCAATCCATTAAAGAGCAGTAACTTGGCATTTCTGAGTTCCAGCTGTTTTGTCCTGACACAGAGAAGCTATCCTGGAGATGAAAGGGTCCAGGGACAGCCCACAGCAGCCATTCCCACATAGAGACTGGGAGCAGCAGTGGACGAGCCACAGCAACTTTCAATTTTAGAAAAATTCAGTGAATAAAATTACTCCAACAATAAAATAAAAACAACCTTTAGCCCAACCATATAAAGAGCTTCCTTTTAAATGAGAAAAACACAATTACAAAAATACAAAATGTCTCTAAATTCAATTAGATACAAATTTGGTATTTAAAGTTATCAAATCATAACAGTACAGCTAATACACAGTGATACTGCCAAAGCACAAAATGAGATCAAGTTCAGAAACAGAATATTTTGCCACAGAAATCACTGAAAAGATAAATCTTAAATGCAAGAGACAAAACTGTAGCAGGACTCAAAAAGCAGAACTCACCTCTTTTAAAATGGAGTTATGTGAGAGAAATAAGGACAGAAAAAAAAACATGGATTGGATCTCATCATTCCAGTACTTTCATAGAAGTGGCTGTTTAGAGGTGTGGACGCACTAGCCTCCTACTCAGGGAAGCAGTCAACACGACAGACATCATATCATCACATCATGCAGCTAAGTAGGATGGATATGGATGCAAAAGGTCACTACCTAGATTCTGACAATAGTGTTCTCATGCCATCCTCCTTTTCAAATAGACCAGTAAACACAAGAAACCCTAATAATTGTTAATCAGGTATTGCTGCTCAAGTGCTGAAATGAAAATTTGTACCAAAGGATTGGAAACAAAAATTACAGCAGAGAAATAAACAAGTTTTAGAAGACTGCAGCTGCAAAATGCTAAAAATGCAACAAATTATGAAAGCAGTAAGTTGAAAGGCAGACCATAGATCAAATTATCTACCAGAGGCACAGGATAAATGTTAGGTGTCATCAGAATAGGTGTAAGGCTTAATAAGAAAAGAATAAAACTAAAAGAAAGGACTGTAAGCTCAAATGCATTTATTCATAAAAGACAAGTCTTTGGAGAAGTGTCATCTTAGCAGCATGAAAAAAGTTTTGGAAGCAAACCCCGGTATTTTAAATACTGTTTTCGTGCTGAAGTCATAAGTAGATACTTCGTTTAAAAAGAGTTGTGAGGAAGGCAAGATGCTCAAGAAGAAATTAATGAGACTGACCAGACCCTTGTTTTTAATATAATTTTTTTTCAGTAGTGTAAGTCAGGCTTGTTTCTTTGAAGACTGGCAGTACTGGCCCCCGGAGACTGCAGCCTCTGCTCAAAGCAAGAACTCTTCTTTCCCAGGACCCCATCACGACCTCCTGTGGACTTTAACATGGCTTTGGTTGGCAGTTACAGTTTCAACCTACACACTTGGGACGTGGTGATCTGTGTGGCTGGGGATGTTCTTTTTGGCTGCTGACCTTGCACAGCAGGAATAGTTCAGTATCTTTGGATATGCTGAGGAAAATCTCACTCTGCCTAAGGGTGAGGGAATGGATTCAGTCGTCTTTAAGACTTTTGCTTACTTACAACCTCATGATGAGTTCATGAGGCTGCTCTGGATAGCAACCTGGAGTGTACCCAGTCCTCCCTTAGAGCTCCTTGAGTCAATGCCAAAATTACTTCATGTGATGTGACATTTCTATACCCTTCTCCCATCTAAATATTTGAAGTGTACTATGCATGCACATAGTGGGAAAGAGTCCTTGCCCTGAGTTTACAGTGTGAGTGGTCAAAACAAGATAAGAGTGAGGGAGGAAGACAGAAATATCCACCATTACTTATCTCAGCATCTACCTGTATCTTATATTGTTGACAGCTGGGACAAACCTGCATCCCTAGGAGAATAAAAGCTAAACCACCCATCCTTCCCAGGGAAAGCCAAAATACTTTTCATCTAACAATAAGTAAGGTTATGTTAAAATACCTCCTACACAAAACCTGACCTGGATTGGTTGCTATATCACTCACCAGAGATTATTCCCAATAGCTGGCAGGGTGCTGCTGGTAGCTTAAAGCCCAGGGCTCCCTCACAGTTCTCCTGAGGTCAGCAGCAGGGCTAGAAACATCACGAGCAGCCACTGCTTTGAGTGACTCACTCTTCTGCTGCACATCTCCAGAGGGCTCTCAGAAGATGGTCAGTGAGAATGGGAAAAACCCTAAAACACCCGTTATTTTGTATGTTTCATTTTTATCTTGGTATTTTTTTCCCAATTGCCTGTAAAATACGTTCCCAGCCTTCCTTTTTCCCGGGCCAAGTGAATGGAGGTCCCAAGAAGACTGTAAAGACCACAGGGCAAAAGAACATTCTGCCTTCCCAGGCAAGAGCTGGAATAATCCTTAAAAATGGGAAAGGATATCTGAACTTTTTACCAGGCAAAAATGTTACTCTTGCCATTGTATTTGGGCTGAGCAAGCAACAGAGACAGCACATTAGATTTGCGGGTTCACCTGGGAAGATGGGTGGGGGAAGGCTCAGTGTTGTGTACTGAGGCTTTAGTATCCTGCAGCCTGGAAGGTGGGCTACAGACTGGTCGGCACTGACAGTGATCCTGCTAATAACAGACTATCAAATTGTATATAATAGTTTTAACTCAGGACAAATGTCTAGGTATAATGGTTTTCTCAAAATGCAGAATAGATTTTCTATGAACATTTAAGACTGAAAGAGGAGAGGAGCTATATCAGGATCAGAGTGCTCTGTAGGGAAACAACCTCCTCAAAAACATGACTGTAGTGATGACTTAACTATCCTGACAATCAGGTAGGAGTTGGCACCATGAGGTCCAGCAAAAAAGCAGTTTGAATGGGTTTAATACTTTAAAAATTCCAAGATGGAATGACAACCATTCGGATTCATGTATATGTTTTCAGACAAAACAGAGCATTCACAAAAATACTTTCCCTCATTTTTTTTTTAAAATATGATTTATAGTTTGCACTAAGCAGTAAGACAGTGTTTTCTATCAACAACAGGATTATCTCAAACAGTTTACACTGGTTGTGATTAAAGAGAAAGGGATAGGCAGCATGGCACATGAAGAGGGATTGCAAACGCTGCCCTTTACTGCTTCTCAAAATCAGAACACCTAATACTCTTAATGGAAATACAGTGTTGCATTCTTACCAGCTCCCTTATACTGAGTAATGTGACAGCTCCAAATCCCAGTCCCACTAGTTCTGAGATTAAGAATAAAATTGTTGACAGGATGCAATGGACAATGATGGATTTATGATTCTTTGGAAGAACACACATTGTTTTGAAGGATTAGATGTTGTAATCCATACAGTAAGTCAACAAAAAGGCACCATAGCAGGAACAGGAGAACAGCAAGGCATCCAATTATTAATGCAAAATAATGCAGTTTATACTTTGTTCACCTCCTGTGATTAGCATTAGCTCTTATGAAATCACTCTACTCCAGCAGAAGCCAGTTGCTGTATGTAGTGACAATATACTTTCTCATTGAAGAGCTTCTACTCTTAACTGTAGATGTGAGAGGAATACCCAAAAGCAGGCAGGGAAGGAAAGAGCAGGCCAAGCTCACAGGGCTCTCTCACAGCGCTGGTCGGAGCAGAGCAGCGGCACAGAGGCACACCAGGGTAACCCTCACATGCCTCCCCAGGACACTGCAGCCACCAGCAAAACCCTGGATGGGCTAAGGTGGGTCATGCCCTGCTAGAGCCTGGGTGTGTCCCAGAGGGATATGTGTGGTTTGAGTACAGGGTTATAAACAAGATAGTTCTGATCGCCGCTTCTACTGTAGACACTGAGAAAGAGGCAGACAGAGGAGGACAGATGGCACTGCCCATACGCATTAGCTGAGTTAACCTCTGGGGATCTCTGGGTTAAGTGACCACTTCCTTCATGCCCATTTTGGAAATATTCGATCATCAGAAACACCTTGTTATTCTTTCTTGTGTCTCCAATTAGCAGCCCTAGCAGTGCCACAGGAGCAAACTAGCTGCTATATAGTGGCAAGATTCTTGGAGCTGAATATTTTCTGAATTTAGGGTAGTTAAAGCTTTAGCTGCATTGACAAGGGTGGACTTTAATCACATTTTTTCTCTCTGAGATTATGAGCAGCATGGTAAGAAAGAAGAACATACTAACACCAGTGATAGGGAACATTCCATAATTATTTGGGCTATTTGACAAGAAACAACGTTTTGGTCTTGTGGGACACTATTTGGGGTAAATCTGCTCTAAAATACACTGAAAGTTTGGTGAGTTGGTGCAGGTCTTCAATCCTATTTAATTTTTTGCCTACAGCATCCCACACTGCACAGAGATGTAAGAGGAAGAGGAAATGCAGGAAAGTAACTGCTGTTAAAGTAAAATGCCTGAAAATGGATTAGAAACCTAGGGCTGACAATGTGCTTCCACTCTAGCCCGTAAGAATTTTGCAAAAAGCACCCTCAAAAGTTAAGACCAGATTGTAACATGAGCATACCTCAGAACAGAGCGAGCATGTTCACACCAGTTCTGTGTTGGAACCTCAAAATAGCACCTTCATCCAGTCACTTGCTTATGAGACCTGAAAATACAAAATTGTCAATAAAACCTTGCTTGTAAGCTTTTTCTACAAAGATCAAGTACTTAAAAGTTAGACAGAGTTGTACAGACAGCATGAAGCATTTGTGATCTGCACAACAGAAGAAAACACCATATTCAGAAGAAATAGATGCTGCAATTTCAAGCCAGATTCTTTAGTCCAGTGTTTGATCTGGAAACAGTAATCGCATCCCATTTATCACGCTGATAAAGAACATGGAGCTGCCACAGTCAGTTTGGGTGGATGCCAAAGCAAACTCAGGCAGGACTGAAAAATCCCGTTAAGATGACTGAGTGGCAAATGATGGTTATTTATTCTAATCAATTTGTTAATTTACTTCTGGAAAAACTGGATTAATTTGTTTCTGATCAAAACAAGGACCTATTCATTACAGTGTGTATGATGAAGCACTATTAAATAGGCATAGCTAGGATTTCGAACAGATTTTTTTCTTAAAAGAAGACAGATTTGGTAACTCACTCCCCAAAAGAAGACAATTTGGGCTCATTTCCCTGGAATACACACTTATAACCCTTTATCCAGGCTGACTTCAAACACCATGCTGATGAGCCTTCTACTCCAAGCTCTTTTGTCCTCTCAGTGCTGCGGCCCTCACTGACTTTTCACTCTACTTTCAAATGTTCCAGCTGTTCTCTTCCTACCCACACTCTCAAACACTAGTATCTATTTAATCTCTCCCCTTTGTGTATCATTGATTTAATGAGGACAGTCCTATCTGCAGAGGCTTCTTTCTCACCTTTGCTGCTGCTAAGAAGGCTGGGTCACTTAGGATTTGACATTCCACAGTGCTCAGATTCTGCTGCTTCTTTCTCAAAAGGCAGGATTACAATAGTCATGAGATGCAGGTAAAAATTATATGCAAGGTATAACTTATTTTACATCAGCCCTAACAATCCTTCTGCCTAAATCCTGAATAATGTTTAATTTGCCCTTTTCTGAACTCCAGCCTCATTGATTCCACTCTGATAACAAGGTCTCTGCACCCCATCCTGAGCAAATATACCAGCAGCAATTTCATCAGTACTCAGTGGAGAGGTCAGTGTCTTCAATCCCGACGAACCTGCAGATGCTTCAACAAGATGAGGATGATGCTGACACTCAGTACATCTGAAGCCCAGAATGACAGTGGCCAGCTCCTACCCCTATTAAATGCCAAACGTTTAGTGCCAAAACATTTGGCATTGTTTGCTTAGTTCTCCCAAATGGGTAATTCTAAAATGATATTTCCCATGCTGTGACCTTACTCTTGTTCTCTGACTGATATCAGCATGAGCACTTTGGAGAGATCAGTTGAAGGAAGAACGAGCTGACCAGCAGGCAGGCAGGGGGTCTCACACTGGAGCCAGGCTGGCAAACCCAAAATCCCACCTCCCAGCCTCATGGTTTTCTCCATCAACTGTTGTGTCTTCCGTCTCCAGTGCCAGTTACTTGGCACCCTGGGCCTACAGAGCCTCATTAAAATCCCACCACCAAGCAAGAAAGGCAAGCTCCACAGTGAAGGGAGACACAGTGGGTAGGTGCCAGCCTCTGGTGGGCTTGAGGCATGCTTCCCTGCCTGTGGGACACAGCGTAGGGACCAGGAAGCAGCACATCCCTTTCCAGCACAGGGTGCTGCTCACTCACCAGCTACACTCCCTATGCCCCGCTCCATCCCTTTTTGTATCTCAAGTTCTTACTTTTTATTTTTAAACAGCCAGATTGATCTTAATTATTTAAGCACTTTCCAGATTTAGAAAGCTGTTTTGGCTGTGAAAGTAACACTTGGTGCAGTCATCTCTCATCAATAAACCATGGAAACAAATGTGTACGCCTGTTGGGAAGGAACTTTAAATAAAGTGTGAAAGATGTGAAAAGACCTAATGCTGGTCATCTTTCAGGGAGCTCAGGACATTTTGGCTCAAGTGAAAAAGAATGGGACCCATGCCTTATTAAATTAAGATGGTTTGACTTCTCCCAAATAGGAAGGGATGCCTCAGAAACATCCAAAACACAAACTTGGGCAAAGGGCCTTCAGAAAGGTATGCTCACTTGAGAGCTGTGCTGGTTTTTGTAGGGTTTGTGGGTTTTTTTCCAGAGTGTTAAAACACATAGGCAAGGACAGCTGTGAGTATTCATACTTTACTGAAAAGTGCTATAAAGCCTCAAATCACACACACGCAAATCATACAGGGGTTTGGTCCTTCATGGAAAGGAAGATTTGAGCTTTAAAAGAAAAAGGGGGAAAAACCCCTCCAACACCAACCAAATAGCATTCCTAATATCTTACTCTAATAACTAAGATTGAAGAACTGTGGCATAGCTTCAATGTTTACTTCAGAGAGAGATTTTCTCGTGTCCCTGTAAGAGCTTAAGGAAGGTAATTTCTGATCCCACTGGGAAACACTCTGCATTATTGTACTCATAGAATCACAGAACATGCTGAGTCGGAGGAACCCCCTAGGATCATCAAGTCCAGCTCCTGGCCCTACACAGCACCACCCCCAAGAGTTTCACCATGTGCCTGAGAGTATTGTCCAAATGCTTCCTGAACTCTGTCAGCCTTGGTGCTGTGATCACTTCCCTGGGGAGCTGTTCCAGTGCCCAACCACCCTCTGGGTGAAGAACCTATTCCTGATATCCAACCTAAACCTGCCCTGACTCAGCTCCATGCCGTTTCCTCGAGTCCTGCCACTGGTCACAAGAGTGAAGAGATCAGTATCTGGCCCTCCACTATCCCTTGTGAGGATGTTGAAAAGTGCAATGAGATCTCTCCCCAGTCCCCTCGTCCCCAGACTGAACAGACCAAGTGACCCCAGCCACTCCTCATTCGGCTTTTCCTCAAGGCCCTTCACCATCTTTGTGGCCCTTCTTTTGACACTCTCAAATAGCTTAGTGTCCTTTTTTATACTGTGGTGACCAAAACTGCTCACAGGACTCAAGGTGAGGCTGCCCCAGTGCAGAGCAGAACAGGACAATCACCTCCTTTGACCAGCTGGTGATGCTGTGCCTGATGCACCCCAGGACACAGTTGACCCTTCTGGGGCCTGTTCGTGACTATTTACAGCCCGGCATCACCTCTGGGACTGTTTGCACAGTGAACCTCAGTCTGGTGAGATGAGGTTGCAACATGTTGCTTCAGCTAAATGACCATAGACACGGGCCTTGGTAAATGACTAGGGACATGATATCACTGCCCAGGGGAAAGCTACTGGATGTTGAATTGGCATAGCCAATTTTGATGGCTTCACCCAACCAGCTGTCTTATACAGCTGAGGGAAAGCTCCAGGAAACCCTTCTTACTCCAGCTTTCTAAAATTACTGCTTCCCAGGAGTGGAGATACTTGATCTTGAATAAAGCCCCATGCAAATTGCTGCTTGACTCCTCTCCTTTGCAAAGCAAAGCTGCTCTTTATTTATGTAATGTTTTCATTTAATTAACAAAGAGATGGAAAAAATTCTTAGGAGGGGGGACATTAAAAGGTCATCTTCCATCACGAGGGAGTACATGAGAGAGATAAAGAAACAAACTGGTTTCTCCCTGTTGGCCATACTAGTGCCAACACATCCTCACTATTGCCCCATTAAGACCTCGTGGAGGTAAGGAAGTGTCTGGAGAGGGTGGGCAGAACTCTTTTTCCTCTGTTGAGCATCCTTGCCATTGGAAATGAGCCAAAGAGGGTGCATTCAGATTCCTTCCTCAGATATCCGACACTGTGGGGACGGGCTTACCATATGCATGTAAATTACACAACAAAACCAGCGGTTTTATTATATGACCGAGCAAAAACCCTACCCACTTATTGCAGACAGCACTTACATTCAAAAATGCTGTCACGCTGCAAAGCCCGTTACTTCAAAACACAGGAAACACCAACTACATCTGCCCGGGACCTTTAATGCGGGCCTGCGGCTCGTCTCATGATGATAGTCTTTAATTACATGGTCCCATATTGTTTTTCACAGGGGCCCCCGCTTCCATGGCCCGGGCTGAGAGCCCTCAGGGCGCGGGGAGCCGCTCTCTGTTGCACTCCACGTCCGGGAGCGGG
>VZRM01002950.1:1959023-2062401 GCA_013397955.1 Grantiella picta
CCCGATCCGTCGTTTTGCGCCGTGGCGGGTGTGCGGGGTGTGCATCCCGCCAGCCCGGCCCCGCTGAGGCGGCCGCTGCCGACCGGGGGAGCAGCCCGGCGGAGACAGGCAGGGTGTCAGCGGAAGGGCTTGTCGGGCTCGGAAGGGAAGGCTGTTACTTCTGCTTGTTTCCTGAGCTCTTGCCCAGCGCCCCTGAGCGCCTTACTGGTTTAGAGCTGGAGCCGCTGGCGCGGTAGTTCCCGGGTCTGTGTGGGACCGGGCAGACATCGCGTTAAATCAGCCACCTGGAGATGTGCAGTGCTTCTGAAAGGTGCCGGCCTGTTTTAAAACCCAGGTGTTTAAATGATACGTGCATTAGGAAATGAGCAGAAAAGGAAGGGCAAACGATAGAAATGTGTCAGTGTGTCAGATGCCTGTGCAGGGACTTTCTTACAAACTTTATGACTGCTTTTATCTCTTCATCTCCTGAAAGCCCTCGGGCACCAGAAGTATTAGAAGTCAGCAGTGCCCGGGGTTATGCGAGGTATTGACTTGGGCAGTTTAAGTGTTTTCTCCTTCCCTGCCTGCGCTTGCTGCTTTTGTGCCCTCATTCCTTTCCCCTGATTCCCAGGGATGCAGCATCTGACCATCCCACTCCAGAGCGCGTTCCGGTACCAGTCTGTGCTCTGAGTCTGCCAGCTTTGCAGACCTGGGCAGGAATACGAGCACCTTGGCGTGCTCAGCAAGGAGGGCTCCTGGCAGATGACAAGTGGCGTTTCTCCCTCTGGCAGCCGGGTGCACTGCCCGCTCCGTGTCCCAGCCGCGGCTGAACGGCAGTGCCCAGTACGGCTCATTTGTCTCAGTAGTGCTTTGGGTGATCTCTCATGCTGTGGGATTCTGTGCCACGGCAGCGTTCCCGGGGCCGTGACAGAAAACTCCAGCACAGAGCTCAGCCGGCTGCTAGCGATGGCGAGGGAAAACAAGGCGGGGGCATGGCTGCAGTTGGGATGCTTCCCATCAGGAAGTCTCCAAAACCGCTCTGTGCAAATGGAAACACGCCCTGCAGCTGAAAGTAGAGGAGGACGAGCGTGAAGGCGTCTCCCGTGGCGGCACAGCCTTTCGCCGGAGTTTTGGGCCAGGTTGCTTCCAGGGTGAGGTTATCTGTGCCAGAGCAGCGCCCTGGCAGCTGCGGGCTGCTGTAAACCGCCGGCTGGAATTATCGCCAGCGGCCGCCGTGGGTGGAGGGTTTGAGGCTGCGAAGTTTTTGTACATGCGGGCTAATGCTGCTGCTGCATCAGTATTAAGCTGCTAGCCTAGAGGAAGGGGATTTATTTGGTTTAAATAAGAGCTTGTGAATACCGCTGAGGAGTTTTGCGATGCGTTTCACTCTAAACCCTTCTTGTTCCTTCGGTGCAGTCACAGCCTGAGATTTCCTCTGCTGTTAAAATACTCCATAGCTAGAGATAAGTGCTGGTGCAGGCTCACTGCTGCTGACAGCAGCCGAAGCTGTGTCGGGGAGAGTCAGCCTGTGGCACATGTGATCATTTGATGCTGTTTGGCAGTAAAAGCTGGAATTTTTTATAAAAGTATTAATGTATTTGTAGTGCACTACATATAGTCCTTTTTCAGGGCAACAAGTAGCCAACACATTTACTCTGTCTGAGGGAGCTGTACTTGCACTCAGAGGGAGGATTTAATCTGAAACTTGTGGTACCTGGAGACAGCTGGGGTCATCTTGGTGGAGATCCCTTCCAGCTTTATGTGAACTTAGGAGCAAATGAAAAACGACCACTGTGCTGAATTTGCTGGAGTGGATTTGCCCTCAGAGATGTTGTTGCCAGCTGACATTGGTCAAGAGCACTAAAAGGCATGCCAGAATTTTGCTTGATTTTACTGAATTTCGTACAAAGCACACATTACATATGTAATGCATGCTGGAAGCTCTTCTTTGTGTTTTTTATTCATAAATAGCTAAGTGAATTTATCATGCATTCTAACTTAAGTCTTCTATATTTTAGTATTCAAATGCAACCAGGGAGAACAGCAGTGAAATGAATATGCAGTGTGGCTTTGTCTTGCAAGCTGGCAAAGGGTCTAGCTGATAGTCTCTGTGCCTCATACTGCTTTTTAAAAGAACAGCTGCACTTTGTGAGTTAGTGCCTTTTACCTAGCGGCAGCTGATCAGATGGACTATCTTTGATTAAAACTCATCCATATTTGGTAGTTAAATATAGCATCATTAATGATACTTAGTTTATATGCTGTCTGACCAGTCTCTGGGTTTACTTATTGCAGTATTTATAGTAAGCTGTTGTTGTTCTTAAATTTCTCAGCACGAATTCTTCTTGTTGCATTCTTTGTCTTTTGTACAGCCAGAATTAAAATAAAATATTTTGAGTTCTCTGGTCTAATCTTTTCTTTCCCTGCTGACTTTCATTTTGTGTTGTTTACAAGAGGAATTAACTTAGAGAAGATCAGTTAGCAGAACAAAAAAAATGTAAATTTGAAATAGTACTGTAGATCCATCAGGCCTCTGGACAGTTCTTTTAATTGCTTTTTTTTTTTTTCCAACTTGCTAGGAGCAGCTTTTTGGAAATATGTTCGAAGATTCAGATTTTTGGGAATGATGGTGGAATTGATAATATTTCAGGATTTCAGGCTGACCTGGTGCTCAAGTCGAGTAGCCACATCTGGAGAGCCCAGTGCTGAGGATGATCTAGAGCTGCGCTTTGGGAAGCATGTTCCTTTTAAGTGACATTCAGTTGGTAATTGGTTAAATGCTCTCAAGTACTGAGCTGACCTCATTCCATTACCTTCCTCGTTTTTGGGGCAGTAAACATTGCCACATCAAAAGCTTCTGTTTCTGCTGAGCTGAGAAAAAAAAGCCACTCGGACAAAGCACAAGGTTAAAACACTCGTCTTCTGCCTTCTTCTGGTGGTCTCAGCAAACCTCACTCAGTGGCAGTCAACACAACTTTCCCAGTTAGTGCTGTCTGCATCCCACCTGAGACAAAATTTTGGGAGAGCAATAGCAGTTGCTTACAGCGCCACGTTAAAACAGTGTTGTTCTTCTGTGTACTGTTGTCCCGTCTGACCCTCTTGGAGCTAGTGCTAAAAAGATGTCACCAGTGAGCATTCATCCTCCCTCCTGCCTGCCCAACAGGCAGGGCAGGAGTGGTGTGGTGGTGTGGAGCAGTGACTGGATGGAAGGGTGGGCTCAGTGCCATGTCAGGTGTCACCCTGCACCCCACACGAGAGGTGACTTAGCTCTCTGCGTCTGGGGTTCCCACCACAGCGTCAGGAAGCCAGAGTGCCTGTGCTGTGCAGAGTTGTTCCCTGTGACAACTCATGCCAGGAAGGCTCTTTTGGACTGAGGAAGCCCTTTGAAGCAAGTGGGCTCTTGGTGGCCTGTTTTTGGGTTTTTTTTTTATTCCAGATATAGAGTGTTTTTTCTCTGACTTTGAACAAAAAGAGGCAGGGGTGCTCTTTCATTGCTGAAGAGCAGAGCCACAAATACTTCTACCTATTCTTTCTTGGCATGTTGTTTTACTCCCAGGAGTGGCATGCTGTCTTAAGATGGATCACAAGCAAAATGTTGGCTCTTCACAGCTACAAAAGCTCCACTTAGATTTGACAGCTCTTCCTTTAGGGCGTGAAGGCATGTATAGGTAATTATGCTGTTTACTATAACCTCCCCTGCATAACTGAACAACTCATTCATTTCGTTCTTTTAATATCAATCCTCTTTTGTTACCTTATGTCTTTACTATGTCCTGAATTAGTTGTGTGGGGGTGAGATCTATAAAACTGTTTAGACATAGCAGTACTTTGGGGGCTGTTGGCCTCAGCTCTTGCAGCAATGCTTTTGTTTTCCTGTTTTTACAATGTACAAAATAACATTCTCCCAGGCTGCAGCATAAGCTTTTCAAAGCTGTTTTGCTATATAATAGACTGAAGAAATGGATGCTTTCTGCATGACAGAGCACACTTCTCTGTGTGCATCCACACACTTCACAATACTGACAATAATCCTTGTAGGGTAGTTGCTAACTTGTTTTGTGATTCTTAAATGTGTTAAAAATGCAGAAGATCCCTGCAATTTGTACACACTAATATTGGAAATTCTTTTTCCCTTAACTGGAAGAACACACAAGGACAAATGAAAAGGATAATCAATGAATTACATATAAGTTGGTCTGTTTAAAAACTTATTTCCAGGTCAGATTGCTTTCCTATGACCTTTCCTAAGGCTGTTTAAATTTGGTGTTGCAGCAATACGGTTAAGAGGGCAATGCTTAGGCTGACATCCCTGCAGTTCCTAAGTGCTGATTGGTAAAAGTGATTTATATCTGGGTTTCTGAGGGCACTGTAACCTGTCCCCATCATCAGACAGAACAGCAGTTAGATCTCTGTTTGATGAGGGTAGTGCAGACAGTGACATGAATTGATTTTTTTGATTGACAAATCAAATAAATGCTGCTTTTAATCTTATTATGGAAATAACTTGTAGAGTTACTGTCGACTGTATACACATTGGGTCTCCTTATATCTGTTTAGTGAAATTAATCTCCTGAAATGTATTGCCTTGGTTTCTCTGTTTGTATTGTGGCATTTAGCACGCATTATCTTACAGGGCAAATAAGAGCACAAGAGCAAACTTGTCTGAAGTATGTGGTCGGTAAATGCTTTCCTGCTGTATTGGGTGCATTGGAGAATTATTTCATTTCCTTGGTGAAACAGTTGACTCACGTGAAACAGGAATAAACCTCCTTACAAGGTGTAGAGATTTTACAAAAGCTGCATGCTGCTAAGTGCAATTGTCACTTCTCCATGAACAAATTAATCATGCTACTTATGCTGAGCTCAGTGCCGTGAGTTGAGCTGGCCTTGGAATTCCATTGCAACTGGGTATTTTTCTTGCCCTTATTAAAGCATTATTAACTGTAGAGGCTGTGCTTCATTAATGATAGCTTTGTTAATGACCAATGGCATACTGAGCAGGTAGAGATATACAGACATTTAATGAACTTGTATTTAAGCTAAGGTTGTATTTAATTGACCTCTATGTCAAAACTTCATATCAAACATTTACCTGCCAAGTTACATGCTTTGGGCAGTGACTAAATATGCTGAGTTGTCCTAACATTTACAGGAGATAAAACTTGCTTGTGCAAAGCTACAGCAAACGTAGAAAAAACCTTTTTTCCTGCATTTTCAAATTGTGCCCTGTGCTTTGATCTCTACATAACCCTCCCCTTTGAGACTCTGGGTCAGCGATTTGAACAGAGTGACTGTTCCTCTTCTTTTATCACTTGGAAGAGCTCCTCTCCCTCTTGACCTTGAGAAAACAGTTTCTCTTCTTGCCGGCTGTCTTTGCAGTGACTGAAGGGTAATTGCTTTCTTCCTATGCGCATGTTCAGGCTCTCTCCTGTAAGAATTTCACTTGATTTCAAAAGGGACATAGTCTTGATTTTAGGTCACACTCCAGCTTTCCTGTATGCCAATGAGTGTTTTTGTTGGTATCACCTTAGGGATGTTACCAGGATTAGGCAAAAACTAACAACTATTGACTTGCAGAATAATGTAGTTCAGCTTATAAAACCAAATACACCTCATCTGTTTAGCCAGTTAATTCATAAACAGGCATGTTAGCACTGATGCCTTTTTTCTCTCCCCCCCCCCCTTTACTTTTTGCTGTTAAAAGTTGGCTGGGAAACATTTCAGGTTAAAGAAGTATTTCTGCTGTGCACATGTTGACTAAAGAGCCCTTAGCAAGTGTTAGTTGTGGGAAAATGCCTTCTTCCCTTAGATGCCATGCAGTTAAGGTTTGGAGCAGACCACATTTTGGTGGTAGAGCAGCTCCTCTGCTTCTGCTTAGTTAAAACCATGGCATCCATATTCAAACAGAGATCTTAAAGCTCTCAGAAGTGAACAAAAGAAACCTACTCTTAGATTTGTCACTACTGTTTTATTGTCAACATAGTGGTCTGAACATAGAGGTCTAGTTCTTGAGCTGCTCCTGTGTCCTCAGGTTGGAGTTCACTTGAGACAATGAAGACCTGGGAAACTATAGGCCTTTATATGCTAATCTATGTAGGCTTCCCTTTAGATGTGCTGTTTCTATGCACATAATTGAATCAGAAAGGTTCGGTTAACCTTTTCCTGAGGGAATATTTCCTGCTCTTGGATTACTTTTAAAAATGCTAGTGTTTGGAATCATCATTTTGAGAATCTTCTCCTTGCCAAACAGTAGGGAGAACCTTTGACTTAAATAACAATAATTAAACCTTTAACTGGTTAGGAGGATGACATTCTTCAATGTTTAACATCGCCCTGCCCTTTAGAGAAAGAAACTTGAGAAACCTTTTTGCATGTTGAAGTTCAAATGTCATGTTACTCTGGGTGCATGGCCCATGTGCTCACCAGAAAGCATCTGTGGGGTCAGTTCGTTCACATGGCTGCTCGTGTGCTTTTGATGAAGGGCTTGTGTGGTAGCTGCAGGCTGCTGTTGGGAGAGGCACCCGAATCTGGATTTGGCCTTGAAGGACACAATGAAAGTTGTGCTTGTGTTTTATGTACGTGCTTCTGTGGATTGCAGGGCAGCAGATGCTTATGGTGAATATCTGATTGTGGTTTGGTGCTTCATTTCTGTTTTGCAGTACTGTAATGGAGAGGTCGCTCAGACCCTGTGAACTGGTGCAAACTCAGCTGGTTGTCCTAAACTAAGGTCATGCATTTATCACTTGCATCATACATTTGTCGCTTGATTCACTTGGTGTGCAGTGGCCTTTTGGCATGTTGTTAAGGTTTGCATTAATCTTGTGAGCTTGACTTAGGGCATGCATAAAGCCTCCTAATGGGGAAAATACCTGCATTTTTTACAACACAGTGCAGAATGTTCTTTTTTTATTAGCATATGTGATATAGTGACAGAAAGTAAGCTGCCAGTGCAGCAGGCCTGGTTACTTATGGATTTTTTTCTCTGCCTCTGTAACAGGCCTAAGCAGAAAAGCCTCTTGCAAAACATTTGAGCAGTTTTTTTCATGTTTTTTTGAATTCTGGCTTGCTTGCCACCCAGAAGGTGCAGCGTTGACCATGGTTGCCTCTGCAGCCTTTTGTTTACTCTGGCTGTAGAAGGGGTTGCTTGCCAGGCCCCAGCCACTAGACTCAGCCATGGGCTGAGAAGTCTTATGTGTCTCCATCTGTAAGAGCTTCAAACTCAGAGATGGCACTGAGCAAGTCAGTAAGGAGTAATGCATTTGTTTGTTCAGTTAAAACTGAAGGGTAAAATAATAGTAATACAGGTAGTCACAGAAAGGCCACTCCGTTTCAGTGTAGATCATTGCCCTGCTAATGCATGAGTTGCTGCTGCTGCCTCTACTTGCTTATAGGTAAAAATTTGCGTGGCTGTAAGCCATTTTTAGAGTTGGTGGTGTCAGACCACTTGTCATGGGAGTTTAAATAGTAGTAGCTCTGTGTCCTAGTTTCATCTGGAATAAAGTTAATTTTCTTCCTAGTAGCCGATATAGTGCTGTGTTTTGGGTTTAGTATGAGAATAATGTTGATAACACACTGATATTTCAATTGTTGCTGATCTGGGCTTACTCTAAATCAAGGTCTTTTCAGTGTTCCATGCTCTGCTAGCGAGTAGGTGCATAAGAAGCCAGGAGGAAGTACAATCAGGACAGCTGATCCAAACTGGCCAAAGGGATATTCCATACTGCAGAATGTCATGGTCGGTGTATAAACTGAGGGGAGTTGACTGGGAGGCTCCAGTTGCTGTTCAGGGATGAGCTAGGCATCGGTCATTGAGTGGTGAGCAATTGTACTGTGCATCACTTGTCTTTATTGGGTTTTGTTCCTCTCTTTCTCTTTTTTGTTATCTCCCTTATAATTATTATTGTTATTGTTGTACTTATTGTTAATTTTACTTCATTTATTAAACTGTTCTTATCTTAATCCCCAGGCTTTTACCTTTTTTGCAATTCTCTCCCCTATCCCACCAGGTCTGCAGAGTGGTGAGCAAGTAGCTGTGGGGTGTTACTTGCCAGCTAGAGTCAAACTGTGACACTTGGTCTTCTGGATTTGCAGCCTTCATTAGGTTCCCAAGTAATTCTCCAGAGGCCATACGCAATCCTCCACTTTTACTTGACAGGTTCCCAGAACCTCAAACTTCTCTGCCCTTTTTTTAGCCCTTTCAAAACCATCATCATGTCCATTTGAAGCACACAAAAGCAGGCTGCAAGTCTGGTCATGCCTTGCAGAATAAAAATAATATCCTTTGGTACTTCTTTGTATTGATTTCTTGTTCTATCACCACTGCTAAGTGGTTGCATTATGGTGCAGGAAGGGATTGCTAATGTTGTTTTCAGATGTTTTTCTCTCATTTTTTAAGTCTGTCTTAATTGGCTCATTTCTTCTAAATTCAGTGCTGAACTTGTTTAGATCAGGGACTCAAATCTAAACTCTAGCTGAACAATTGCAGAGCTATGATGAATTTCCAGTTGTACAGACTGAATGCTTCTTGATTTTACAAATCATGTCAGGCTCAAACAATGCACCAACACAGGTATTGGCTGCATATAGCAGAGTGCAGTTTTCTAAGCATTTGAGGGATTTACTTTGTGTCTTAAAATATACATTTAGGAAGCTGTTAAAATAGAGTTTTGCATCCTGAAGGATGAGAAACAGAAATATTTCTCTGTGAGAACACAGTAATGTTGCCAGGTTTTAACTACACTTTGCAGTGTATGAAAAACCATCCTCTTGGTGTGTGTGCTTTATTTACATCCTTTAGTGTTGTGTTGCCTGCAAAGGAGAGATGCATGGCCTTGGGAGGAGATGACCATCTTTGAACCTGCAGTGGCAGGGACTGTGAGTGGCCAATTATACATGTGAAGAAGCCTAGCAGAGAAGTGAAGTAGTTTTCCATGCCTCTCCTTCTGCTATTTGTTGTTGCTGCACCTTTTCACGCTTTCATATTTCTGTCTGTATCTGTTTTTCAGTCTTCGTATTTTAAAATCTTATTCACCCAATGCCCTGAAAGGTTATTTTGCAGAAGGGGGGAGCAAGACTGAGTTTTGCACTGAACCGATGAAGAAGCCGTAATCAGCCATCGGTGGTTCTGACACATCCTCCCATACATTGCTCTTCTAAGACCCTTAACAAATTCCCACCTAAGCTGTCAGTCATCAGTATGAGAGTAGAATTTTAGCAAAGTCTGTTTTTTTGGTGTTTTTTTTCTTTTTTATCTGCCCTTATTCCTCCACTGCATACCAGTTCCTATGTGGGGATATGAGCTTTAGCATTTAGCTTCCCTGGTCAAGATTACGAGGTCTGTTTAATTGAAGAGTCCTTTTGCTGCTGTTTGGTTTAGAGATGACACATCTATATGAAGGGCTTGTATTACATGGAGATAAAAACATTGTGAGAAAAATAACCTGCAACTACAGGAATGGTGGTTTGATACTTGAAAATTGGTTAATGAAAGAGTTTTTTTTGACAGAAGCATGTCTTGGTTTTAGCATACAGTAAAAACAGAGATGTGGTGGTGGTGAGATTCCAGAGGGGAAGACTTTCAGAGAGCTGCTAATGTGAATAAGCAATTTAATTGCGTGAAGCATTATTGTGTATCCTACACAGTCTGTACAAAACGTGTATGACATAGGTATACTCAGAAGGTACAGGGTTTACCTGCTGAGCAACTTCTACTATGTTGACATTTTTATAATTTATTTGCAGAGTCTTAACGTAGAGGCTAAAGAGCTTGTCTTTTGCCCAGAGTTTAAAGAGTTGCTTTACAAGTGTTGCTGATGAAGCACCACTTAATGCTGTCCTTTCACTGCTGGCAGAATATGAGCACTTATAAAATACACTGTAAGTTAGGTTTTCATTTTACTGTAGTCAGCATAGTAATGGGGAAAGTTTTGTTTCCCATGTGTAAATCACTAATTGCATAGTTATGTGTTTTTCTCATATAACAAATTGATTATAAGCTTTGGGCAATCAAGTAAAAAATACTTGGTATTATCAGAAAATCAAACTTCCCATTGAAATTTAGTCTTGGGCTACTGTGTTCAAGATGTGTCTCAAATCATTAGTAAGGTTGTTGTTTGTTGTTTCTTACAGTATAACATGTTTCTTATAGTATGTCACATAAGGCTGAGAATTAAAGGAGATTCTTCCCCTCTGTCCTCAAGGCCCTCAGCTGCAGGCTGGCTGCTGTGTAGCAAGAGGTTTTGGTCATATTCATTGTCTGTTTAGCTTTTTATTTCGGTCTGTTTAGCTTTTTATTTCAATCTTTTTCTCTGTATTTATTTTCATTAACACTGTTTCTGTTGGAATACTTCAGCTGTGTTTAGATTGAATAGAACATTAAAATTGCACTTTTTTTGAAGGAAATGGTTTGTTGGTTCTTCATGCATTTGGTCTCTTGATGGTTAACCTTTTCCCTCTTCCCCTATCTGATCTGCCATGAGACCATCATTAGTCCTGCAGTTTCCAAGGCAGAAACAGGGTAATGCATCCTAAAATGTGCCTCTTTCATACTCTGAACATGTCAGGGTTGGGGGTTTTGTCGTTTGCTTTTTACAGTGCAATAATCTGTCAGTTCATGCTGCTACAATTATATTTAAGAAATCCTTTAAGTTAGCTCTGTGATGTGTCCTGTATGACCTTTTGTTATTTCATGCTTTCTTTTTCTGCAGTTTTTGTACTTTTCACTAGAACCATTCTTATATGTAAAATTATGATTGTGCAATGCATTTTGTTTTGGCCTCCTCTTAATATCATTTTAGAGTTCTGCGTTAAATATTCTACATTCTACGTCTTCCATTTTGTCTATCTGTTTCATTTACCTTTCTTTTTGCTATGGTTCCTTTCTGGGTGCAATGTGATGGCTTTGCTCAGCTTCAGCCAGGTAAGATTTCTTCATCACCCACATGCCTGCATTGTGCTGCTGCTTCTCCTGCAGTAAATCAGCAGCAGGATGGACCCAGATGAAAGCTGATCTTGCTTGGTTGGTTTCTCTGGGGCTACCTCAGTTTTCCCATGTTCCTTCCACCTAGGCAGGGTGGAGAGTCGGGAAGGAATGGAAGCAGCCTTGCAGCAGTGTCAGATCTGTTTATGTCTATTCCTTGTTACTGCACACGCTCCAGGTATGCCTATAGATGGTTATAGGGTTATGGTTATGTAGTGGACCAGGCTGAATGGAGAATTTAGACCAAGGATCTGGTGATGTGATGACTGTGAGCCTGAGGGTTGCTGATGGGTGTGAGCTGGCACCACAAGTGGATGGGTGGAGATTTTTATCTTTAGAAATGAGTATGTTGCTGAGAAGATGTTGTTTAAGAGACTTTGCACGCGCTGTGAGGCAGAGGAGGCATATCTGGTGCCCCTTTTCCAGGGGGCTGCTGCCCTGCAGATAACGGGATAGCTGCAGGGTTGAGAAGAAACCTATTTTCTGCTGTTTGTGTGGATATTGCTTTGTTCCTGTATTTAAAGCAGATACATTACATCAAGTAACAGTACTGACCCTGCCATTGCTCTAGTACTTGTGAAAGTATGAAGCAAATGGAGCAAGAGCTTCTGCATCTTGGTGCTGAAGCTAGGAGTTCAGTCTAGCTGTGTTCTCTCTTGGAACAGATTTTAATGGTAGCAGGGTTTTCATTGCACCAAGAATTTGATACCTTTTATTGAAAGAAAAGAGGCTAATTTTTGGAGGAAAGGGACTTATTTTCCTGGAATTCACTGTCTGACTTCTGAAGGTAATGGAAGCTTTTATATTACGGGCTTGCAGAAAACAGCTTGGAAGTTGCTGGATGTGTGGAGGTTTTTTTTCCTCCAGTAGTCTATTTAAAGTTCATAGAAAGAGTCAGTGATAAGATCACACGCAGCTTTACTGCTACAGAATTTCCTTTTAATTGGTTGGTTGTTCTTTCTGTCCTTAAAACAAGTAATAAAATACAAGAAACTGCAGTACTTGCCTTCTGGAGTAGGGTCTTTTCATGAAATAACATTTTGGAAAGTACTGCCAAAATCATACAAAGATGTGCAGGTACAAATGCTTTCTTTTCTGACTACTCCAGGAGTTAGTCCTCTTTCAGGGGCCCTTGTTATAACAATGATTTGGTACGGCAAAACTTGCCGATTCTCAGACAGGGGTCTGATGCAGGCAAGGATGTTCAGCTCCTCAGGACTTAGCAGGCCTTACAGCCTTGAGCTTCTGTAAAAGAAATGTCATCAGCTGGCTGCGTGGTTTTGGCAACAATAACAATTTACAGATGTGCAAAGTGCTCTACAAGAAGGGAAGAGTGTGGGGGAATGATCTGACTAGTGCATCTCTAAGAAAGCTCCTGTTCTTTGTTTTCCGTCTCTATGCCAGAATATGTCGTCTTCACTTTTAGTACTCCTTGTGAATCCTGGGCAGGAACAAGGTCAAAAACTTGCTTTATATAGTGTTAACACCTTTATCCTTTAGAGAGGCAGTTAGATCTTGAAGGTAGTTGATTTTCTGAATGATGAACCTAATTATTTTTGTACTGTTTGGAAGGCAGGGGGTTTAACAGGGCACAAAGTGGCCAGATTCTCTCCTGAGCAGCACAGTGCCATGGCATAACACTTGCACCTGAAGTAATTTTTTTTTGTCTTTTAATTCTAAAAGTGGTGGGAAAAGAAATTTTTTTTAACCTTCTTCTATTTCAAGCTAGTTGTCATTCATACTTTTCTGACTTCTGTTAGTACTGTTTATTGTGTATGATGTTACGGTCTGGCATGATGTTTGGCATCTTAAAATGAAGGCACCAAGTATTGGTACAGCTGCAGCCACACAGGGTCTCACAGGTGTACAGCAAGAAAACAGAAACATTTTAAGTTTGACTTCTCACAGCATGACTGACTGTGTAAAGAAATGACAGCAAGGCAGGCACTGGGGTGCATTTGCAGTGTCAGTATGCATCCTTTATTCCTTTAGGTAAAAGTATAGAAATGCACTTGTGTTGAGGAGTGTAACTAATTCAGTGTATTGCATGTAATTTTGTGTGCTAGGGCTCATCAGAGAATTTCACTTCTCCCACAGCACTCTAGGTACTACTCCACAAACATTGGAAATAGAAAAAGCACACAAATAAATACTTAACATACTGTAAATTGCCTAAGGGTGACTTGTTTGTGTGCTTTTTCAGTGTGATCTAGTTTCCAAAACACAAGTGATCCTCTGAAAGGTGTCAGTTACCCACCTGAACACAGGGGTTGTAGTTTTACATCTTAGCAGGGCATCTTAATTCAGGTTTTATGTGCGCTCTTCTCCCTGAACAAGTCAGATTTGCATGGTGTAGCATTACCTTTGTGACTGTCACGATCAGCTTTCATGGTCTTCTAATTCCTTCACTTTTTATTGGTTTGCTGTGTCTAGTCAGCAAGTGAACCTGAGATAACCTTTTTATAGGTAAACATTGTTTACAGGATAGCTGCACACAGCCATTTTTTGCTTTGTACAGTGTTTCACACGTGCAGGAGAATTTTAAGTACTTTAATAGATCAGATAGTAAACTTTCATGTGTCAAGCTACTAAATGCAAAGAAGGTAACCAAGAATTATATATCTCCATACTTTGAGTTTTATTCTTGAGATGTCCCCTGGGTTCAGAGCTCGGTGCAGCAGGATTTTTTTGGCAGGAGAAGAGGTCAGGTGGGTGACAAATGCTCTCTCGGTGCTCAGATTTGGTGCTGCAGCTGCAGGGTGTTGGAGGAAATTAGCGTTCATGAGGAGGGACAGTCCCACTTGTCACACTTTCTTCCCCCTACTTCTTTTTAAAAAAATTTTATTATGCAATTATGACACATGGGCATTTAAAGAAAAGGTAAGTTGAAGCTTACTGTTCTTGAAGGGACACAGTGCTCTTGAATGTAGTGGTCATGCAAGGCTGGGCTTCTCCATGCTTGGTCCTGCTGGCTGTAGTCTCGTTGTCTCTGTTCTTAGAAAACACAGCCTTTTGACCAAGAAGGCTCACTAAAATAGGCTTTGGGGACTGTGACTTTATTTTTCTCCTGTGGAAGTATAAAGTTGGTTTGAGTGAAGCACACAGAAAGAGATTACAGGAATCCCATTATTAAAGGAGAGAAAAAACTTTCAGACTTTTCTTGCAGGTGGCTTTTGAATAAAAGAAATGAGACCAGAAATGAAAGGTAAAGTCCTTATCACCCTCTGGCCTTAGCTTTTATTCTTTCATCTTCCCTGGCCTCCTGAGGCTCATTTTCCACTGTGAGCTGCAGCTAGCTAATGGTGTTAGAATATGCTGAGGTGAAACGGATGCACAACAATCATCTAGTCCAACTCCTGGCCCTGCACAGGACAGCCCCAAGAGTCACACCATGTGCCCCAGAGTGTTCCAGATGCTTCTGGAACTCTGTGAGGCTGGTGCTGTGACCACTTCCCTGGGGAGCTGTTCCAGTGCCCAACCACCCTCTGGGTGAAGAATGTCTTTCTAATATCCAACCTAAACCTCCCCAGGCACAACTTGAGGCCATTCCCTCAGGTCCTGTCACTGGTCACAAGAGTGAAGAGATCAGTGTCTGCCCCTCCTCTTCCCCTCACAAGGAAGTTGTAACTGCAATGAGTCCTCAGTCTCCTCCAGGCTGAACAGACCAAGTAACCTCAGCTGTTCCTCACACAGCTTCCCCTCGAGGTCCTTCCCGATCTTTTTTGCCCTCCTTTGGACACTCTCTAATAGTTAAAAGATCTTTTTTATGTTATGGCACCCAAAACTGCCCCCAGCACTGCAGGTGAGGCTGCCCCAGGTCAGAGCAGAGCAGGACAATCCTCTCCCTTGCCTGGCTGGCAATGCTGTGCCTGATGCCCCCAGGACAGGGTTGACCCTCCTGCCTGCCAGGGCACTGCTGAGTCATGTGCAACTTTCCATTGACCAAGACCCCCAAGTTGCCTTGTTTTCCTAATTGCAATACCAGCACAGCTTTTGTGAAAAGAGAGAGCTTCAGATTCAGAGTAGCTGTTACTAAACACTGTCTTAGTGCTTAAGGAGGGGGGCTTTGGAGCAAAGCTATCTAGCAAATGCTGTGATTTTGCTTTCCTTACAAAATGTCGACTTGTCACTCTTGTGCCATGTACATATTCTCCCTGTTTCCATCTAACCTAGTTTGCTACAGATGCTCTCTTCTGTTTCTTTTAATTTTAATTGATTTTAAATTTAATTTTATTTTAAATTTAATTTTAATTTAAAAAATTAAACCCTAGGCAGAAGTTCTCTGCAGTGTTGGTGCATATTTTATAGTTGCAAACTATTACAAATACTACAGTTGAAATAAACCTGCGTGCTTTGCCTCTTCTTCCTCCACATTTTATTTCTGTAAATACTTTTGCAGACTTGACTGTACTGCTCTCACAGCACTGGGCTGTAAGCTGGCAGCAGTGGGGAAGTTTCCAGTATCCCAGTGCTGGTGTACGGGCACAGTGTTCAGGCACAGGATACCCCCTTGAACACTTTATTCCAGGAAATGCATGCTCTTGTGAAAACCATGGTGCTGAGGGATGCCAGATCAGCTGCTGCTAAGGGAGGCTTTGCAGCATGAAATGCCCATGTTTGTAGATGGATGCTGAATGCATCCATCTGGCATGGAGAGGCAGTCATGAACCATTTTCCTCTGATTCTTAGTACTTCCATGGATGTGTTTGTATGCTTGCGTCCAACTTGTGCTTCCTGCTTGGCCATTGCCCCTGGTGTTTTTGCTCTGCCTGAAGTCATCCCTTGCCATATCAAGAGCTGTTGAGTGCAAGGGGATGAATTTTGTGTGAATGTCCTAATCCTAGGATAGTTAGATCCTAATCTGAGCTTAGTTTAGATCTGCTGAAGGTGTGAATAAAATTGGAAGGACCTATTATTTCTCTTGACTTGCCTATCTGAAGATCATTAGATTCTGGTTTAATGAGGTGTTGTGTACTGAGTGCAATTAGTTATTCTGTTTTGCAGTATCTTTTATTGTATTTATTTCTGTTCTGTAAAATAATGACACGTCTCTGTTTATGTATGACGGTAACCATTACTGAAAGATTTGGGGGGATGGAATGACAGGAAAAGTAATGATATGAAATTGCCCCCTTTTATATATATATATATACACACACACATATATATTTTTATATATAATATATGTGTATATATATATATANTATATATATATATAAATATATATATATATATATAAAATACCTATATAAATTACACCCCTGACCAAAGTCTTCCTTTTCAAATTTGCATTTTCAAATAGCTTGAAATCCCGTGGAGGTTAAACTGTTTGAAACTAGATTATCTCTTTTGTCCCACATTTTTTACAGTTCCTTGAATTTTATACAAATTTTTTATTTCTAAACTCCTTATGCTGGTGCTGCTGGTGAGTGTGAAAGCTCAGCACTGTGGGTCCTGATGTGTCAGCAGCAGGCTGGAGGGTTTGCTGCTGATGCAAGGGGGCCAAAAATCTGCATTACTTTGCTAAAGATAGAGATGCAAAATAAAGTTTAAAAATAGCTTCTTGTATTTTAATGAAACAGAAGTACCAAATCCACAGCTTCACCTGTTTTCCTATAAAATAAATGTACCTACACTTTCAGATCAATATGAACTATAGTTTATTCTGAAGTCCTTTTTATTGTTTTATGCTAATGTTTTATGCTAATATTAAGCATGCTTAGGACCTAAGAGAGTATTCAGAAAGGGAAGAAAAGGGTATTTTGGAGTTGGCAGGAAGTTGAAAGGCAAAGGGAACACATTCAAGGGGTGGTTAAGGCTTTGGGAATAGAAAGGAGAAACTGGGCAGCTTTGGCTAATGGGCAGAAAATGGTTGACAGCTTTGATTATCAGTGCTGTCTTCCAGTTCTCAAGCAGCTGAGTGTTTTCAATTCCAATACATCTACAAAAGCAAGCAGCAGTGTGATTGTTGGGTTTTTGGAGGAGAGATAGTTTGTACTTTTGGAGGAGGAAAAAGAGGAGTCACCTCTGCAGTGGCAGGGACTGGGAAACATTACTTTAAAGAGAAAACACAAATCAAGATTTCCAAAAGCAAGTGCCTAAAATTAGGCTTCAAAGTCCTAATTTAAGAACAGGGAAAGTGGCTGTTTTCCAGAAAGGCTGAGCAGCCAGGGCTGACAGCACATTTCTCTCAGAAGGCAGAACAATTATTTAGATGCCTATTTTGGGGATTTTTTTTTTGAATTCCAGGCACTTAGCTGTGAAAACTGGGATCTGTTTCAGGGAGTTCTTGAGCAGCAGGGTGAGAGCTCGAGGATCCTGTTGAAAGGGAGCAGGCTCCCAGTGCTTTGAGCTTTCAGCTTAAAATGTGTTTTTTCTGCTGTTTGATTTGCTTAAAAAGGATACCATGGGACAGAAAGCAAACCTTTATATTTTTGTGCATTATTTTTATACCTGGAAAGTTACTCCAAGAAGAAACTCAAGAAACACCATCAAGATGTGATCAAGAGTTACTAAATTACTTTGTAGCATAAACCCTTCAGAATGTGTTTTCTGTGGAAAGCGTAGGAGAGAAGTTCCTTTGAAGGGCAGGAGCTGGTTGAAATCCTCTAGTATGTAGTAGCCCTTTCCTCAGAGAGTAGTTACATGCATTAAAAGAGCAGGTTGTCAATGCTAATAGCCTGTATGGAACACTTTCTTTTAAATAAATTTTAAAAATATATATTCTTTTAAAAATAGTATATATGCATTATAATTATAATAATTATATTATAATTATATATATTATAATCATTATAATTGCATATATGCATAAGAAAAGCATGTTTCTATGTAGGCTTTTAACTGTATTTTTGATTGTCACACCAAGAAGCACCAGGGCCATCCATGCCTGGACTGAGTGGTAGGGCAGAGCTTCACATCTTCTGCCCAGATATTTGGGTGGCTGCTGGGGCATGGTGTTTGTCACAGCTCATAGTGTCAGAAATGAACCAATGATGCCAAATGATCTGTGGATATCAAAAAAACCCCTGTCTGTCAAAATCCAGAGGATTATTGAGAAAGTAATATTTTAAAGATGTTGCTCAATCTTGTTGGGGCAAGGTGCAGGTTTGCCCTTTGATATGTTTGTGTTGCAGAATTAAAGTCCAGTAATCTTGTTTGTTTAAAGCATCAGATAGGGGTTTTTTTCTGGATTAGATATTTGGACTTGAAGGAGTGAAATGTCTTCCAGGTTGTAAGCCTGAATGCTCCCTGACTCTGATCCAACTTGCCCTGGTCAAGGGCCTTGCTGCACTGGTAAAATTTGGTAGCAGAGAGGATAAATTCTTTTTCCATTGTAGAAAGACAGAGTAGGAAAAAATAACTGGTGTATATAAAGGTACATGTTTTAAAAAGCATTGTCTGGCAGAACTGGGTCTTTTTTTTTTTTTTCTGACTGTAGGTACTGAATAAAGCTACAGAGGTCGTCTGTTATTCTCTACAAGGCCTTTGACACAGTCCCCCACAACATCCTTCTCTTTAAATTGGAGACGTGGATTTGATGGGTGGATTGTTCACTGGAAAAGGAATTGGCTGGATGATCACATCCAATGGGTAGTGGTCAGGGACTCAGAGTCCTGATGGGCAAAGTGATGTCTCTCAGGGGTCCGTATTGGAACCAGGACTGTTAAATGTCTCCATGAATGACACGGACAGTGGGATTGAGTGCACCCTCTGCAAGTTTGCCAACACCACCAAGCTGAGGGGTATGGTTGACACGCCTGCGGTGCCATCCAAAGGGACCTGGACAGGCTCAAGAAGTGGGCCTTGGGAACCTCATGAGGTTCAGCAAGGCCAAGTGTAAGGTCCAGCACCTGGGTTGGGAAATTCACAGCATCAGTATGGTTTGGGGGGAATGAAGGGATTGAGAGCGACCCTGCTGAGATGGACTTGGGGGTNCAACACCACCAAGCTGAGGGGTATGGTTGACACGCCTGCGGTGCCATCCAAAGGGACCTGGACAGGCTCAAGAAGTGGGCCTTGGGAACCTCATGAGGTTCAGCAAGGCCAAGTGTAAGGTCCAGCACCTGGGTTGGGAAATTCACAGCATCAGTATGGTTTGGGGGGAATGAAGGGATTGAGAGCGACCCTGCTGAGATGGACTTGGGGGTGCTGGTGGAGGAGAGCCAGCAATGTGTGCCTGCAACCCAGAGGGCCAATTGTATCCTGGGCTGCATAAAAAGCGGTGTGGCCAGCAGGATGAAGGAGGGGATTCTGCTCCTCTGCTCTGGTGAGATCCCACCTGGAGTGCTGCATCCAGCTCTGGGATCCCCAGCACAGGAAGGACATGGACATATTAGAGTGGACCTAGAGGAGGTCAGAGGGCTGGAGCACCTCTCCCTGTGGAGACAGGCTGAGAGAGTTGGGGCTGCTCAGCCTGGAGAAGAGAAGGCTCCAGGGAGGCCTTGAAGCCTTCCAGTACCTAAAAGGGGCCTACAAGAAAAATGGGTACAAACTTTTTAATAGGGACTGTAGTGTTAGGATGAGGTGCAATGGCTTTGAACTAAAAGAAGGCAGATTTAGACTAGATGTAAGGAAGAAGTTTTTTTACTGTGAGGGTGTTGAAACACTTGAACAGGTTGGTCATAGAGGTGGTAGATGCCCCATCCACAAAAACATTCAAGGTTGGATGTGGCTCTGAGCAGCCTGAGTGGAAGATGGTGGAGGAGTTGGACAAGATAAGCTTCAAAGGTCTCTTTCAAACCAAACCATTCCATGATTCTGTGAATAGTGTGCCTTGCTGTGGAATGACTTCTAGGTAAAGGAGCTTTGCTGCTGCTCTGCTTATGTGTGTGGTCAGCTGCCGAATTTGCTTACTTTCAGTATTGGGAAGTACACCAATTACAGTGTTTCAAATGGCCACTGGTTTAATTTTTCTGGGAGTCGATGTTTCTCTGAATTGGGAAACTATTCTAATTTAAAAAGAACCCTTGTAGTTGCTGCTGTTGAAGCAGTGTTTAATTTTGTGTGGCTGTTGGCAGGAGACTTGATGCATTTTCACATGACCCCCTCTGTAACAAAAGCAGATTGTTTCCTTCTGTTTTTCTGTTACACAAATGAGTTCCTTTTGAAACAATTTCTTTTTCTGCAAATTCTGGAAATCAACACCAGGAGTAGTTTTTCCTTTGCTGTGCCTTTTACAATCTGTTGTCTGATAATGCTGGCACAAAAAGCTGCTTTGGGGTACCAGCCCAAAAAGGCTGAGACCTCTGCAGAAAGCCTCCTCCTCTTGGGGGATGAGTTTTCCTTCCAGTTTTATGGAGGAGTTCGATGTGGACTTTCATTTCTTGCTGTCTTTGCTGTAGCTAGGCAGAGTTTGTTTCTGGTTTCTTAGTTGCTTCATTTACATATATGCATTTTTTGTGTCCAGCAAATGTAGCAATGTATGTAGCAAGTCTGGATTGAGCTTTTTTGTGTAACAGACCTTTGGTTTTGTACCAGCCTCTCCCATGTGAAGCCTGTGCCTGTAAGAAGGGTAGTTGAAGTTAGATGCAGATGTAGGGCTGATGCAGTGCTCATAACTAGATCAATTGGTACTGGGTCAAAGGAGCGACAGACAAACTGATTAAGTGGGGATCTCAAGGAACAAAATGAATCATCCACCAGGGAGTGGCTTTCATGGCAATATTTAATAGCTGACAAATTTAAAAAAAGATGGGGTGACAAAAAAAGGTGCTTTCTCTAGATATCAGTTTTCTCCTCGTAATTATATACTCATTCCTCACAGGCTTCCTGATGTTCATGCTTCTGGTGACACAAGTTATATTTCCTTGTTCCTAGGACACCAGTATGCCAGTGCTGTGGCCATTCACACAAGTGCTCACAGTACTGTCGCTGGTGAGGTGACATAATCCCAAAAATGCACTTTCTTCTGAAGTGTTTGTTTACTTGGGCTGGGCTGTTTAAGTCAGAAAATAAAACTGGTATGAATCAGGGCTGCAAAAGACTTTTAACACTTCTGGTTATTTTGATCAAGCCCTTTTGTTTGTGCCTGATGACCAGATTCCAGTGATGTTTCTGTGGCTTTCTGTAGTCCAAAGTGTATGACACAGAAGGGAAAGTCTCTTCTGTGTGTCCCTGAGAGCCCTGCAGGGAACACTGGTGATGGTCCTTGGGGAGCATATCAGCCTCCTGCCTGAGGCCCTGTGGTGGAAGGGATGTGGGCTTATACAGAACACCACAAAATGGAAATGCATTACCTAAGCCCCCTGTGTTTTCTTGGTCCCAAGGGAAGCCCATGCAGGACTTCCAGGACAGGCTCCTGGTCCCACTTCGGACTGGGGAGAAAGCATAAATTGCATCCTGCGTGGCTTTTCTTTTTGGACCTGAAGGAAACGGAGGTGTCAGTCGCAGGGAACTAAAACCAGAGGACATACTATAAATTTAACTGTGCAAATCAGAAATCCCCTTGAGATGGGGTTTTCACAGGTGGAAGAGATATGTTTCTTTAAGTAGAACTAAAAAACAAGTAGATACTAACTTTTTTTCTTAGCAACTACATACAAGCTTGTGTAGTTGTTTCAGTTGGTGCTGTGGGTGTACTGACAGCTTGTGTTGCTTATGTTATTTCCCTGTAACTAAAAATTGTTAACATTAGTACTTTGGGGAAGGAGAAACATCAAGAAGTGAAAACCATTCTATTAAAAGTGGATAAAATTTTATTAGTGAAAATTCAGTACAGTTCTGGATAGAAGAGAGGAAATTGGAAGGGTTGGGGTTTTCTTTTTGTTTTTTTCTTAATCAAGAAGAAAATTCCTTCCTCTTTTCTTGAGAGCAGCTTCATGCACAGTTGTCCCTGCTTGTGGACAGTGTTGCTGCTTCTTTCCTGCTTTAACCTTAGGGAGGTACAGCAACTTGTGTGCCTCAGCGTGCAGAAAAGGTGCTTCCAATAAATAGTGGCCACGTGAGGAGCTGACAGATGACATTTGAATCACTCTACTGATGTTGGATGAGTTTTATCTGGTAATATTTTACCAGTGAGCAGTTTCTGGAACTAGAGATGCTCATGCCGTGAGATGCTGTGATTTCTCCCTGGCCTCTGCAGCCCTCTCTGTCACTCGGTGACTGTTGATCTCTTGGTTTTATGGGCTGTTAATCCGGGCTGTAATCAGTCACCGATCTGCAAGTGATAACAGAGCCAGTTTTTCTTTTTTCCTGCTTCCCTCCTCCTCCCTAGCTAGCCTTGCTAGTTGTTTGGGGCTCTTTGTTAAAGTAGCTTTATTTTATATAAAATTTCAGTGTTGCTGGCTTTCTCAAAGTCCAGTTTGTCTCCTCACCAAGGAATCTTGATTCTCTGAGACTAGAATAAGCTTTATGTACTTTACATATGCTGAGAAAGTCCATTATGTTTGTTGAAAATTTTGCATACTGTTATTTTTTCTTTTGTTAACCCTTACAGAGTATGTTCAGCTGATTAAACTGTTTTCCTGACCAGAAGAACTAACTTTCTCCTCTTTTTTCTATTTCAGTAGGTTGTAGAATGGAACTTCTGGATAAAACAATAAATAGTTACTTTGATGTTTGGCTTGGACCCAGAGGTAAGATTTCTCAAACATTAACACATAAATAAAACTGATTTTACTAGAACAAAAGAAATATCTTCCCTCTAACTTGACATTGACAAGTAGCTACTTTCTTTAGGGTCTGCAAAGCATCAAAATATATGACAGTGTAATAAAGAAGAATGTATTCAATCCTTCTGATGTTTTGACCTGCAGAACTAATTTTTCAGCTATGACCATCATAGGTGCTTGTTCTTCTCACTATCAGTTAAGCTCAGGTTGTTTGTCTTAGTGAGTGATTTACCTCACTCAAATCTTTGCTACTTTTTTTTTTTTTTGGGGGGGGGGAATTTAATAATAGCTTTTATTTTTAAAAAGCCACTTTAATTTGCATTTTATTAAATAAAAATTCTCTTGCCCTCATAACTAGAGCTGCCCTGGAATTTTTCACTGGAAGTATTTGTAGTTTTTTGAAAAATACTACTTCTTTTAAACCATTCTTTTTCAAAGAAACAATAGTTTTGGTCGGTGTTGCCATGGGAAAAACTCTGCAGGTGGAGAGCCACAATCCTGGTCAGTGGGAGGAAGGTAGAGGCTGTGGGACCAGGACAAGCAGTGGCTTCATGCTGAGGGTTGGGTAGGGATGGCTCTGTTCCACCTAGTTCTGACCAAGGGGATTAAATGACTGCATCCTGCATGGAGAGTGCAGAGCTGTGCTGCTCAGTGGCATGTGCTTTCTTCTTCTGACTGCTGCAGTAATGCCTTTTCTCTGTCCCAGTGAAGATCCAGTGATGATGCCCCTTCTTCCCAGGACAAAGTCCACAGCAAGCCTCTGATTCTTCTGTGTTTTCTATTTGCTTTTATTAGTATGTCGTTGCCCTTGTTGCCTTACTCTTCATACTAAGCCTGTTTAAATTAGCCTGGATGTTCTGATATAATATATTGTATGTGCTGGCATTTGGTCTCTATTTGCTGTGTGTGAAAAATAATGAACCATAAAGGTGGCAAAGACAAACAACTCCCTGGCTTGCCTACCTACTTCCCAATTTACAGTTTTAGGGCCTCATTTCTTACATTCAGGATCCATGTATGACTACTTTAAAATTAAGTCAAGGCTGTGAATGACAACAATACTTGAATTGTTCATTTATAGTTTGGTTAACTTGGTTTCAGTACTTTGGGCCAACTTTAGTGAGAGGAGTGAAATATTGTGCCGTTGCCAGGTATGGACAATACTGTTGTGGTTCAAAAGGGTCACACAATTGTTCCAAGTCTTCCCCTAAAATTCTCTGGTTCAGTGTGGTTTATGTGCTTTCCCTAAGAAGTTGATGCGTTGCCAACTGGACTGGTTAGTCAGACTGGACTGACTGTTCTGTGTGCCATTGCTCAAACAAGGACTCCAGAATTTAATTCTTCCTGATAGCATATACATGAGTTTAATTGTGTTAGTGTTGACTGGAAAATAATTATCAGGATCATCCACCAATAACAAAGATACCTGCTTCACTCCTTGGTTTGCTGACTCTAGGAAATAAGGTGTGTACCATCAGGAAGGGTTGGTTTGAGAAAATAAAGGGGAGAGATTTGTTGAAGCTTTTCTTTATAATTTAAGCTCTTCTGTGGTATCAAGTGGGTGACAGTTCTGACTGGTAATGACTATTTAAAGATAATAGTGGTAATAACTCAATATTTTTGCCTTAGGAAAAGAATGATTTCTGCTTTCTTTAACAACTATATCAGTAAAATCTGTTCTTTATAATTAGAAATGTGCCCCTTAATAAAAGGCTTAGCTGCACTTCCTTCATCTTTCTTTGGCATTCCAGCACTGGAAGCATTTTGGGTTCAGCTATTTTTAGATGTGCTGAATTCTTCTCCTTAGAAAATCTAAGTGTTTTTATGTTTTTGTTTATTTGTTTCAGACCCCAGAGTAAAAGGATGGCTTCTTCTGGAGAACTATACACCTACCTTTATCTTCTCAGCCTTGTACTTACTAATCGTGTTGCTAGGACCAAAGTACATGCGGAATAAGCAGCCGTTCTCATGCAGGGGTATTCTAGTGATCTACAACCTTGGACTTACACTGCTTTCTCTGTATATGTTTTATGAGGTAAGAGAAAAAGGGTTGGTCAGGCTTATTTTGCAGTGTTTGTTTTAATTACAACTCATGTTGAAAATTGGCTCATGTTGAAAACAATTTCTGAGCACAGTGCTCCTAAACTTGGGGAAGCATCTGCAGAAATGGTGCAACCATTTTCAATGTCAATTCTCTGAGGAGAAAACTTTAATTGTAATGTTGATTCTAAGGATGGCGTAAAACAAACCTTACCTTAAACATCCTTGGTGACCTTGGTTAGCAATGCTTCAAATGCACCTTTCTCAGTTGTTGCAAGTGAAGACCTGATTCTTTCAGCATGAACCTGGCTACTCCTTCAGTGACTTCTTACTTAATGTGATTGTGCTGGTGGATAGTACAAAGTACTTTGTAGCAAAACTGTAGCTTTATCTGGAGGGCAAAAGGTGTTTTATTTACTTGTGTTTAATCATTCACGCACTCCTTGCATCTGTTTATGTAAGCTTACAATAGGTTCTTTTGCATCCTCTTAGTTTTGCTGGAAAAGAAAATGTTGCTGAAAGAACACTATCGTGACTCATCTGTTTCTTTGAACTTAAAATCTAAATGTACAAATATATTTCAAACTGAACCTACCTTTCTGTGGACTTACTTCTTTTCATAAAACCCCAAAGATTTAGGCAGTGTAAAGTTTTCCACTTCCCAGAGATCTCTTTAGCTGCTTTTACTCAGAACGGAATGTTTTTGTTCAAGTGAAAATGAAGAACTATGGTAGAGTAAGTAACAATGTGGTCAGAAAATTACTCTTTTGATTTAATGTACAGAGTATTCTGGCACACTCTTAACCAAAGTATTTCTCCTTTCTGTAAGGAGATATTTGATTTTCAATATCCTCTTTTCAATTCTTTCAATACAGTATTTTCAAGTACAATCTAGGGCTAAAACTACTATTTTTTTTTTTTGTATGCACATAGAATTGTATACAAGCTGCAATTCTTTAACTCTTTAGTTAATTCTCTAGTGTTTTACAAGGTGAGTGTTTAGAGATTAAGTGATTTAAATTCAATGTTATTTCTCTTGTGTAATGAATTGTCTACTCAAAAATTACTGAGTTGGGTTATTAAGAACTTTAATACTTAATTGCTCAGCTGGGACCAGTTCTGGATTCAGTAGGTACTTGGAACAACTTGTGTTCTTGTTGTGCTTACATTTCTAACCTCCTTGTCAGGGTGTTATAATCCAGAAAAAATGTGTGTTGATGGGTTTAATTTGTCTAAATGTAGTGTTGATGTTGACTTCAATGTATATCTGCCTTATTTTATGTAGATTTTTTTACAGTTATATAGTGATCTATTGTTTTTAACCTCCTGTTATGTTATTGAGAGTTTACAAGTGCAGACTTCCCTTCAGTTGTACCAAGTGTGGATAAAACTCTCAGGACAGCCTGTCTTTCTTCCTTGAATACTTGGAATAATACTCATAGTTTCTAAATTACTGTAACATCCTGCTGTGTTACAAAACCTGCTGGTAAATTTAAACAAGAGAAACTATCTGAACTGTTGATCCTGTAAGTGCCTTTTTCTTGCTAACAATAAACTGGTTACCAAGAGAGGAGTGTTCATTATATGCTGAGGAAGGCCTCATACTTGTAACGAGATAACTTTTCTATTATGGAGCAATGACATAACTAAAATACAGTGAATATTAAGACTCCTTCTTCCTATATAATGAAATGCTTTACATCAAAGTGAGTGTTGCTCTTAATCTAATATTATCCATATGGAAATGCTAATTAGTATTGTAAATATACCTTTTCCTTGTAAATGGTCATACACGAAGCCAAAGCATTATGAAGATTATTAAATGCATGATAGTTGCAATGAAGTGGGGTTGGCAGCACTTACAAACTGGATGTGAGGGCAAGTGATGCTCTGCAACAAGGGACTGATCCCATAAAAATGCTGCAAAGCAGAGAGCCATCCTTGCATAACACCACACTGCTTGATGTTTGCAGGGAGAGAGCTGAAGGGCAGAGGGAAAAAATGGGCTCTTGCACCTCCAGGTATGTTCTCTATCTGAAGTACCTGCACAATTACCTCTCTGGGTGCACAGCATGTGACACCCTTGCTCGTATCTCATTAGTCTTGGAAATTTTCCTTTGAAGGATTAGCCATATATCAGCAGCACTTTGTAATACGTTTATTTGCTTTTAAGACGAATGATGAGGAACAGCATTCAAAAAAACTGTAACTGCCTATTCTCTTCCTTATCATTTTGAGATTCAGTTGAATTAAAATTTTCCAGTCCTTGCATGAGAAAAATCATAAAATGTCACCATTTATGAACTTGTTTAGTAGCGTGTCTGAAAAGAAATTGCTTTAATAGCTTGAGTACAATACACCTGAAACTCTTCTTTGATGTTTTTCCTGAGTTATAGCTATGGTGATTCAGGTCATGATTCATAGCATCACAGCTCAGTTAGCATATTATGTGACCAAAACAAGATCTTAAAGTGAGGCATCCTCCCCACGTGGATAAAAAGGATGACCTGCTTGGTTTTCTGACCTTTATGTCTGAATGATTGTGAGCAGTAACAGGGGGGAATTCGGCATCATAGGATTTGTGTAACTCTAGGTATTGTGTACGTTGGTCTAAAATCACTAGGAATCTTAGACCTCTTGCGTGGAATTCCTAATAGTTTCTGTCTGTGCTTGCTGTACCTTTTTTATTTGGATATTTAATGACTTGGCTGGGTTTTGGTACTAGCAGAACAGAGAAATTAACTGCACTTGTCCCAGATATAAAAGGCAATGCAGATCTAGGGGAGCCAGAGAGGTTTCTCCAGGCTGATTTGTCACTCACATACTTCAGGAGGACAGGATGTTCTTTAGGGACAAACAATGTTTTATTCTATAAAAATCTAGAGTGCTTGGATTTTAAGGAGAAATAACTCCTCTGTCTTGGGCAAGGGCAGCAAGGGGTGGCTTTCTGCATGGTGGAGAAGGTGTGTAGTGGGGGCTGGCAGAGGGGTTATAGGATATGGACTGCTCCACAGCTATGTCTGAGGGAGTTGCAGGAGCAGCTGGAACAGCAGAGACAGCAGTGCTTCCACCTGTGTTGCTGCTCTGTGCTGGCATCACAAGTCCTCTTGCAATGCTGTGAGTAGTGCCCGTGCCTCTCTGCTTCTGTCTCAGCTGGGTAATTTAGCAAAAAAGGGAGAGTGCCAGGTACCCAGTACACGGCACACAGACCTATGTGATTTTGGGGCATTTATTAGCAAAACTGCCCGAGTGATCTGGACGACCTGAGCTTACATTAGAGAAAACTGGTCAGTGATGTAGGCTCACTTTCTTATGTGATCTCTTGCCTATCTTTTTTCTTCATCTGAAAAATTATTTTCCTACTGAATCTGCCTGAGAAAAGTTTTACATTTTCCTGGTAAGGGAGGTGTTTTGTCTGCTGTAGGAAAAGTTTTAGGAAGGAGGGGACTCTGTGCAGAGGTGTTGTGGCACGTGAGCCGTGGGTGGCAGCTATGTTGTTCTTTCCTCTCCCCTTTCTTCCTGTGCAATCCTGAAGCCCTTATCTCTGCCCTGGGGTGACTGCATTCATGTGAAGATAAAGTTCCATATCTGTGCAAGCATTTGCTTTCTTTGATCAGATGTGAACTTCATGTTTCTCTTCACTCTAATCTAGCTCTGTTTTGAGCCTTGTAAACCCATCACGCCTTGACAGCGTGATGCAGTGCTAGGTCCCTTATCTGCCCCACTCCAGTGAGTCTCAGACTTTAGTTTTATCATGAGAAAAAACCAAAATCCTCCCCAGTAACACCTCTCCTCCAGCCCAGTCAGACTGGTTTTAGTGTCCTGCATTATTTCGGTAGCAGAGTTGATAAAAAAGCACATGCCACAATATTTTAAAGAATTCAGCAACGGAATTACAAAATGAAAGCAATATGAATAAAGAAAATTTTATTGCAGGGGAAGAAAGTGTGCGTTACTTCAGCACATATGCAACCTTGAGCTGCAGGGTTTTCCCCTGAGCTAAGAGACTTAACATTGACTTTGAGTACCATTTTAATTGGCTTATGAAAGAACTGTCTGTTTGTACTGTTTAGAAACCACATGAAGTGGTTTACTCAAGTGAAAATGGTTATAATTGGCTGTTTCTGGACACATTAATTTCTTGAGAGAAGATTTGCCTGTGGTTGTTCATCAGCAGTGCCATCAGCAGGCCTGGACTCCTGCCAACCTGAAGATGGAGGACTTCCTGGAGCTAGTGGGCAGGGAAGAGTTGTCTCAGGGTTGTGCTGCCTGAGGAGTCACCACTCTGTTTCTGTGCAAGTTTCAGACCTGATGTACAGTGCTGTAAAGAGGGTTTGGAAACTGGCCTCCCAGGGAGTGTACCACAACAAGTGGGAGCAAGGACTTAAATGCACTGCTGGCATTTTCTGACCCTTCCATATCACTTTTGTGATGGCAGGGAAGCAGCTCCCCAGGGCTGTACCCCTATGCATAATAGAGCCATTTGGGATCCATTCATGGTCATGTTTCAGAGGGACTTGGTTTTGTTTTCTGAAGCCTTCCAGCATGTGATGAAAGTATTATGGATGCAAGAAATAGTGGTGCCAGGCAAAGGAGCAGCTGGCTAAATGGGGAAAAGGATTATTTACATGTTGTATGTTGCACTGAGTAAGGTTTGTGGGCAGCAACAGCAGTTTGTGGGCAGCTGTAGCAGTTTTTTACCAATTAGTTCCTTCTGGAAAGTGGGGAATTGAATTATTTTTGTAACGATACTATTTATATTATAAAAGATTATAACATTTCTTACAAATGTTGCTTTGCTTACATTGTTTGTGGCCATGAGAGTATTACAGTTCCTAGATTACAATAGTATGTTCGTTTGGAAACAAGGGAGTAAGGTTGAGCTGAAACCACAGCTCATAGCCACATTGATTCCATTGTCCTTTAGAGAGGTGGGATTCATGGAGACACCTTTGGCTGCATTATGCTTTAGGTGGTGAACCTGTATTGCTTGCAGGGAAAGATCTGTGGATTCACAGAGCCAGCCTTTACTGTGGAGAGGTTTATGGAGTGCAGCATTAATGATGGATGCTGTTTGGATTAATTACAATATAACCAGTGTGATTATCCTTCTATTCCTGACACTTCCTTGAACTATGAGAACTGTATGAAAACATCTGTAAGGTCTTAAAATGATCACAGCACAACATGGTCTTCTCTCTGAGGGACTGGTGGGCACTTGCGGGGCCACGCAGTCTTTCCCTCAGTGCTTAGACCGTGGTTTGGTGCAAAGCTTGCTCTGGGGCATAGCAGGTCCTTTAGCAAGGTACCACTTTTAAACTGGTGTCCTCTGCACAGCCCTGCGGCCACCAGAAGAGTCCTTCCATGGCTGCCCTGCCCTTGCTATGGCAGACTGCTGTTGATTTATCTTTAACACATGAGATACTTCCAGGTCTGTAAGTTATGATATAAGTAGATGTACTATTTTTTCCCCTAAATTGCGGCAATAATTCTATCTCAGAAGGTTAAAAATAATGACCTAGGCTGACTGTGTATTTTAAAAGCTAATTTAGGGGGAAAATGAGGCATGAAAGAAATAACAGTAGGGAAAGGTAGATCATTTAAATGATAATCTTTATTGAACCTTTTAAAATTAGCTTCCTGTTCACAGTTCTGAGCAGCATTTAGTAATACCAGTTATTGTAATCCTTTAATCAAGTGATCGTTTAAAATGACTTAGAGGACAAGGAGTTTCCACTGTGGCTTTGCAAAGCTATTTTTTTTATTCTGCAGGAGCATAGATAAGGCCATAACATACAACTTGCCTCTGCCTTTCATATGTTTCTTGAGATACCTAACAATTCGCTTTTTTTCACTTGGGAGTCATCTAAAGTTGTTACTCCTCATGCTATTTGCTAGGGGAAAAGTATCTTTATAAACAATGTCCAATGATCCCTTCTGTTAAGATATTAAAGAGGCGCTTTCTCAGGTCCGTGCACATGTTCTCTCCTCCCGTTCCACCCTCAACCTGTCCTTCCATCTCCCACCTGTGAAGTGATGAGGTGTGAACATCCAGTATGGATCTTGCTTCTTCAGATATTTCAGCCAGCCCCTCTGCAGTGGGCACCCTGTCATCTTTCATGACTAATAGCTGGTTGTTACTCTTAATAGTGATTCTGTTATGTTTGAGGTGTTATTTGTTATGCCAGGAAGTCAGGCAGGCGGTGGCATGTCCTGCAGAGGAAGCTACATTGGGAGGGATGTAATGTGCTGAGGATGAGTGAATTGCTTAGAAAGACCTTGAAGAATGGCAATACAGTGAAACATCTGTTGTTAGCTGTTAAGGGTAGCAAAGCTGAAAATATGCTCTGTCACATGGTTGAAAAAGTTGTAGTCACATCTCTTGAGTATAAAACTTCTTAAAGATGTAACTATTTATTTCCAAAAATAATCAGAACAAAAATATTTTTACTGAACTTTGGTTATTTACTTTCTCCAACAATGTGTTCATCAGCAAAGAAAGTTTCTTGCGAATGTCTGGAATATGACTCTGAAAATACTCATATTATGTGGGATAAGTGGGGATAAAATGATACCTCCTATTTTTGTCCTCATATACCGCAATTGGGAGAATTTATTAATTCACCCTTCCCTATACTGCTTGGAACTTGAATTCAACCTAATGCTGCCCTCAGATGCCCAGGAATCCCTTGAGACCAGATGTCTGGGCAGAGCCACTGTGAAGGTTTGTAGGTGCCATGGAGTTCAGCCTTCTCCCCAAATAACATTCTATTTTTTTTTTATTTGCTCAGCTGGTGACGGGAGTATTGGAAGGAGGATACAATTTCTTCTGTCAGGATACACACAGTGGAGGAGAGGCTGATATGAAGGTACTGTAATTGGGACTTGCAGCTGGTAATGTTTCAAGTTGTCTGCTTGAGTATAAGTGCAGAGCAGAACAGTATTGATTATGCACATTTTGCTTAAACTATAAGCTTTTCCCCCTCCTTTTGTGATACAATGGACAATGCACTGTCAAATGTGATAGTTAATCTGTGATATATTCATGGTTGGTATTTTTGTGAGTAATTATATGCAAATTTTCAAGTGTTCCCAGGTCAGAAATTGAGGCCCTGGTATTTAGACTGTGTCCAGCCACTCTGTGTTGTGGCTACCCTTTTCTTTTGGAGATGTGGTGATGATTTCTTCTGGTCATACTTGTGACCTCTCCTTTGCAGGGAGCACTGCAGCACCAGCTCTGGTAAATATTTTATTGTTTCTCCCAGGAAAACCCAGGTGCACAGCAGTAGCCTCATGAAACAGTCTTTGTCATCCTGTGTTCAGCTGTAGTTATAGGTTTGTACCTCAATCTCCTATGGAGAAACCTGAGGCAGAAGTATTACAGAAAATCTCAGCAGAGTCTTCAATCCAAGTAGTACAGGACAGAATCTGGATTTTAATTGCTTAATAGTAGCAGAAGGGTTGAAAGCCCCCACAATGTGCAATGCTTCTAAAACTTGTTTCCTCCTTTCCAGATCATACGTGTCCTCTGGTGGTACTATTTCTCCAAACTCATTGAGTTCATGGATACCTTCTTTTTCATTTTGAGGAAAAATAATCATCAGATCACTGTTCTGCATGTCTACCACCATGCAACAATGCTGAACATCTGGTGGTTTGTTATGAACTGGGTGCCTTGTGGTCACTGTAAGTACTGGGTTATGGTTGGAGAACATCTGCAACAGGGGCTTTGTTTTGGTGGTCTTTGGATCAAACCAAACATCTCTGGTACCTTCAGCTGGCAGGATTTGTTCTGTACCATATTAAGCTGCTTTGCTGAATTGCAACTATTGTAGATAGTTGCAGGAATAAAGCCACCAGCACAGCCTCTAGGAAAGGAATGTCTATGTAGTTTGAAGAATTTGTGTGGCAGTGTGACATTCATCATGTGCAGCCCGGGTCAGATATCCATCAACCTTTCTTTCTTTCTTTCTCTATTTTTGCTGTACTTAGAGAACCTCTGGTGAAAAAACACTTTTTTCTAAGTCAGGCCAGAAGCTTGTTTCAGCTGTAAGACAGCTAAGAGTGACTCTTGTCCTTGTATCTGTAAAGTTCACTTGAGATACAACTTTCTTAATTTAATCTCATTATACCACTAGCCATAACAAATTATTTCAATTAATATCTGTCCCCTGAGCACTAATGAATGTAAGCAAATGAATCTTAAGTGAAAGATTTCCATTTCTCTCTTATTTAAATGCTGCTAACCTCTGTCAATCTGGCTTTGATTATTTTCATTGCATTTAGCTGGCATCTAGTTTCCTAACTGCATTAGCATGGCTTAGTTGTGGTTCAGATGTGCAGCTTAATGATACAGGCTTTGTTGAACACTCCATACAAGAGAAACCTTTTCAAATCCAATGGATGTGAACTACTGGTAGTGCAGACCAAGAGGCTGCATTCCTCAGGAGTCTGCTCTCTGAGCCAAACAACATAGAAACACGTATTTGTTTTGTGTTGTTAGCACAACAGTGAGTAATACTGAACTTATAAAAAGTCTGCATCTGGAAACACATTCTCCTCCAAGGAAGTCAGTCCCTGTTCATACAGCAGTCAAAACTGCATATACTTAGTATCTATCTTGTGCTTGTGTGGTCTTGAAAACACTTCAGTGCTGTTTCTAGTCATGTGTTTTTCTTCTTCCAAGCTTTATGTTCTTTTGCGTCATCACAGTTCTATGCAGTTCCATGTTAAGCTAAAAGTTTCTTTAATGACTAAAGGTGCTGTAAACAAGGACAAATAAAATATCTTACTTGCAGTTTCTGAAGGTATCTGAAGCTTTTGGTTATAAATGACGAAATGGGCTCCTGCCAGGAAGGAAGTGAAATCAGCCTAAAAGTAGATGGGTGAAGCTGTTGATTGTTTGGTATCTGAGCATTCCTCCTTTTTATCAGCTTTCTCAGTTCCCTTGAGAAACTATAATGTAGATGTGAAGAAGTAACTCCAGGAAACGAAACCAGAAGGCTGGTATAAAGCATAAAGCTGCAAAGCAGCTCAGCTACTCCATTGGGTGAGCAGAATAAAAAACAGGGTAAAAAAAAAAACCTTCTTCCTTTTCTTCTAAGAGAAATCATATTTTAAATAGTAACATTTTGAACTTGTTATTTTTGTAGGTTCCATGAAACAGCATGTTCCTTCCTGGTAATGCAGTGTACTTTCTTTTTCCCTTACCCTTTTTTTAGCTTACTTTGGTGCCACACTGAACAGCTTTATCCATGTCCTCATGTACTCCTACTACGGATTGTCCGCTGTTCCAGCAATGCGTCCTTATCTGTGGTGGAAGAAGTACATCACTCAGGGGCAGCTGGTGAGTGATTTGCTCTTCAGTGCTTCAGTAGGCTCTTGTATTCGTGATGAGATCCTCTTGTCTTTACTGAGTTAGGAAATTTTGGCAGGGGATAGAAGGGAGAATGAGAGCTAGTACCTTCTTGCAGTGCCTACATCACCTAAGAAATCCAGCTTCTGCATATTGGTTTGCTCTGTTTTCAGGACAATGGGGATCTGGGGACTGGTGGTGTACATGAATCCGTGCTGAGGTCCGTGGGATCTTTCTCCACCTCACCAAGTTGTGGGGCTAGATGTATTTGGGGGTTGCAGTGCTGGGATTTCTGGGACTCAGTAGTCAGGGAGGAGGCTTTTCTTCCAAGACCTCTTGAGCTAGCCTGCTCTTCCCTGTGCTTGGTTGGTCAGACTGAGACAGACCAGAAACCGAGCACAACGCTATCCACAGCTAACAAGGGCCATTCTGCTCCTGTGGGACAATGCCTTTTCTGTCCTACTTTTGCATGCAGTTGCAAATGGTTTATTAAAAACTATTCAATATTTCTCCTCTCTTTCTGCACTTTAAATGGGCAGATTTTTTCTCTTGTAATTCTGTGTTGGACTCCTTGTATCCGTTTGCATTGTTTCCAGTGTGTACAGTGATGAAGCCAGACCACTGTGTGCTGGAGGTGATAAGAGCAGTGAAATTAAATAATACAGCACATGCTGCAGTGATACTGCACAAGAACCAGGTTTCAATGTGTACAACATGTCAGAACACCACCACAAAGAAATGTGCATGAGAGTTCTGCTTTCCCCATTTTATAGGGGGGGAAACTGAAACCTAGAGATAAATTGTTACCTTCTTCTTCCCCCCCCCCCACTCCCCCAGTACCCTTTCAGAGCTGTGAATGGTTTTGATGACATTCACTGGTGATGATTAATAACATTTGCTGCCAGCAACTCAGAGTGTTGATTCTCAACATGTTTTTTTAGCACTCTCCTTCCTGAAGGATGGCTAAGTATTGTAGCTGTGGGCTCATTATTTTCATGGGAGGGAGGGGGGATGTTGCTTTGGTTTGAGGTTTGTTTTTTGTTTTTCCTTCCAGGTTTGGGCTCTATTCTTCATCCTGGTTGTTCAAGTGCTACAGAGTGCAGTGTCTCAGTGCTTCAGTTGCTCCCCTGGCTATTGTCATAGCTGCTTTCACTTCCTTGCCTGCTCTGCATGCATAGCTGTTAGGGCAGCAAAATAGCAGAGCAGAACAAACAGTCTTTCCCTTTTTAAATAAACATTCCCTAATCTGGTAGCCTTCATGTGAGGATGAATTTTGCCTAAGGCCCTCTGCAGCACATAAGCCCAAACTCAGTTTTTCCAAAAGAGATAATGAAAGATAATTGGACCCTGACTCCCCAGCTTCCCTGCAGCCTTTACCCCAAAAATTCTTCCACTGGAGCCATATGTCAGATAGTTCCTGTCTGTGGAAAGGGTTTGCAGGGGTCTGTGTGTAGACCAAGTGACTCCAGATCTGCAGCTGAAGTAGTGAGGTGCAGCTGTACTGCATTAGGATGGTAGAGTCAAATCCCAATGAACTCTCACTACGAGGAAGGCAGTCTTTCTTCCATGGGACATTTATATATCAATTTTACATAAGTTACTCTAATGTTCTAAAATGGAAAAATATAAATAAACATGCTTAACAGGGTACCACAACCTAAATGTCTGCTAATTCAGGTTTACGGAGAAAATACTTGTCAAACATACAATATTGCACATTTTTTATTTGTTCGGGAAATAACTGTTGAGATTTTGGTCATTAATGGCTTTTTTCGTCCTTCCATTAATGTGCTCCATTTCTCTTATTTTTGTTTTCTCTCCCCAGATTCAGTTTGTCTTGACAATCTTCCAGACCAGCTGTGGTGTTGTTTGGCCATGTGCATTTCCTCAGGGGTGGCTGTATTTTCAGATTTCTTATATGATTTCTTTGATTATCCTCTTCACAAATTTCTATATTCAGGTAAAAGTAACTTCCATCAGCTTTTCCTAGCGTTCTTCTGGCTGTATCTCACTGGAAAGCTGTTTACAGAAAGATATGCTTGAAATGTCCTTTTGCTAGCCCTCACTAACATGCATATGTTCTTGAAATACTACACTTGTTGATCTACCCTCCAATTTCAAATCTTCTGATGTTTTGTACCTGTAATTCAGAATACTTAGTAATTTCAGTAAGCCAGAGTGACTCAAAAAAATGGCTTACCACTGCAATTTTAACTGCAGGTAAGGGAGAGGAGGAGCTCTATATCAGAAACAGCTTTCCAGTCTGAAATAAACCAGCAGCATGTGAACCTGTGAAGCATCCGAAGGAATTGTTCATTTCTGCTTTTACAAGGAGATATGCTCTTTTTATGTCCAGGGGAACTTCCTAATGTTCCCCTGGATGCAGAGATCTGGATTTGGCTCACTTCTACAGGCATTTGTTTGTATTTTTGTATGGAAAATTAGTGGGTTTAGTTGTGTTTCTATAAATCTGATTTCTTGTTTGAACAGATCCAGACTGGGTATGTGTTCTTCTGAGCAGTTCATAACTGGGCTCTGTACGAAGATGTGCTACTTCTGCAGAAAATCAAACCAACACAGCCTACTGTCCCCAAACAAGCAAACTGCTATATGTTTCAAATGTCTTTTGAGAGATTTGGGCATTTTGGTTCTGATGAGAATGATTCATGGGGGAAAACACAGCAGGCTTTCCTGTCTGTTCTTTTGGTACTTCTTAAAATCAGTCCCATGATGTCTGTCACTTGCTGTGTATGAACATGCTAATTAAACATTATAATATATTCCAAATATTACTCAATTTTCTTCATCAATTTAACTCATTTTAATTTTTAACCATTTAAATTCCTTTCCCGCAGAAATTTTGGGAAACATGTTTTTGTCAGACAATTCAGCCCCTTTGAAAACAATTAATTAATGTGTATTTTTTCACTGTAATTTTTTTATACAGTCTCCCTGATCCTGTTAGTTTTTGATTCTTGTGTTGGCCAGTAGGAATTCCCTTCTCTGTCTCTGAGCTTCCCTCACTGTTACTGTTTACCTGCCTCTTGTTCTGGCTTTGTTCAAGGTAGTGTCACCTGCAGTGCCTCAAACCTCCTTCCTCACATGTGGTTTTGAGTATATTCTTATGCCACAGTCTGCTCATAAAATCTCTTCCCTTGTTTCTAATTTACTGTTAATGTAACACTACCATCATACTGCCAAGCCTTTTTCTTTTCAAGTGAACTACTCCTCTTGCTGTGATGAATGAAAGGCATAGTATAGTCTCATATACAAAAAGTGGTAGAGCTTGTTAGACTCCTACCACCGACACAAGGTCTTTAAAAATGATGAATGCGAGTTTACTTTTTCTAGAGTTACTGTGAGGAAGTGGTTATTTATATCTAATTAAGAAAAACCATGTGTCTTGCCGTGTATTCTAGACTTACAACAAGAAGGCATCCTCGAGGAGGAAAGAATACCAGAACGGCTCCACAGCCATTGTGAATGGGTACACAAACAGCTTTTCTTCCCTTGAGAACAATGTGAAACAAAGGAAACAAAGGAAGGATTGAAGACCAAACTGAAAAACCATTTTGATAACCCCAACAACAAAATCATCTGATTGTAAGCACAATGAGAGTTGTGCACTAATACTCTAATGGCTACTGTAACTATTCCTGCCTAGAATAGTGTGATTTATGTAGGACTTAACCAGTGCAAACACCCTAGAAGCCGTATACAGAACATAAAAGTAGGTTAAAGTTTAAAAATAATTCTGGGCTGTCACTGACCCTGCTATAGACTGTGGAAGGGAGTATTATCATATTATTCGACACTGCTGTTGCCTTACTAGTCAATATGATAGGTGCTGAATTATGATTCACAATTTGAAAACACTGTAATCTAAACCTCCATTTTTTTAACTATAGATCATGCATGTGATTGTAGAGGTAATTTGTATGATGCTGGTTTCAGTAGATAAACACACATGCCTTAAATTAAAAAGCAGGGCCCAAAGCTTATTACTGGTTCAAAAATTAGGGTATGTTTCAACTTTTCAGTTGATTGACTTTTTATTAAAAAGTCATTTAGAAGAATCCATTGATCATTTTACTGTTCTGTATGTGATACATGATGCTACGTATCTCTTACTCGATACAGTGAAATTGGAAATGGCGCATTTAGTTTTGTATATTTGGTTTTAATTGACTAAAACAGTCACAAAACAGACGGAAAAGTTATTTTACCTTTTTAATAGATCTTATTTTTTTATTTGGAGTAAGACACTACCGTAAAAGTAATTGGCGCTTACACTGTCGAGTAAGAATTAAATATTGTCTCTAAGGTTTAGAGCATATACAGGGTGGACCCATCTATTCTTTTTTCCTTTTTTTTTTTCTTTCTTTCTTATTTCTGAGAATTCTTAAATGCTAAATGAAGAGTGGTTTTTAATATGAAACTGGCAGAGTTTCAAGTGTTATTACCATAGCCATATCCACATTTTAGGAGCTACTGTCTAAGTCTGTGACATATCCAAAAGTGTATTTATAAGTGGAGCCAGAAAGATGCTTTTCTGATGAAATTGTCTGTATTTGGGTTGGTACCTGAACTGTTCTTCATGTAGCATATGTTCACTTTTAAAATGTGCCTAACACAAAGATGTTTTTTTCCCAAACAAGCAAGTTTAAGCAGTTTAATTCATAGCTAATGTTTTTTAAATGTTAATGAAATGTGCTGGAAATGTCCGTTTCTGTAATGTGAGTTGTGTATATCACTGGCAATGTTTTGGCTTGTTATCTAAGGATTTAGTTTGAGTGCTGGTTAAAGTTACTCCTTCTTGTAAAATCCTGTCTTGCACATCCGAGGAGTCAGTTGCAAAGCCAGTATCTGTTGCTGGTATTCTGGTATCTGCCATGGTGGAGTTCATTAAGCTCTGAAAAATTGATTTGTGCAAGACATTCTGCTGGTAATTGCTCAAGTTCAACTATTCGGTTTTTTGATATTTATATAAATGCCAGTTTTAACACGTTTAATTGTTTTTAAATCTATTTTTAAATTTTTGCACATCTCTTAAGGAATTAATAAGTTCTCTTACTAGCCTTGTGGGTTTTCATTCCTTGTTTTGAAGGAGACAATGTCTGTTGTGTTTACATTATCAAAGCTTGTGCGTGTGTCTTCATTTCTAGGTACTGGTTTGCAGTCTTTACATAGCTCAGTACAGCAGCTATAATGTTCAAAATAGGCTGTCTAAATGTGCTAGAAGTAAACCCTTGGCTCATCTGAATATACGTCATTGTTAATGTTTGACATGGTTTAATCATTAAAACACTTTTGATGATCTCTGCCTGAATTCTGTGGGTTTGTACAGATTTAATGCATTGCCCTATCTTGTGTTAGGCCAAGGAGGAGTCACCATGATGGAAGAACAGCTGCAAATACTTGGAGACATTTAGTGTACCAGAGATTTGGCAACAAATTCTCTACAGAAACCTCTGGGTGTTGCTAAACACTTCCTTTGCCTGGCTGTAGAAGCATTGGTCCGTGTGATGGATTAAACTCCCACTGGGATTACTGACTCACTGAATGCAAAGCAGCCTCAATAGCTCGAGATGATGAGTGCCAGGAGCAAAGCTCAACATGACTGAGAGGGACTTTCTGCCTCAGCTGACCAGTCTATGAAATGGGGATAAAACCTGTCTCAAAAACTGGATCATTTTTGCAATTTCCTTATAGTTCCCCTTGCCCTTAGGTGATTGTTTTGTAGCCTTCTCTAAATTGAATCTTTAATCAGTACGTTGCAACAACCCCAGATAGGCTGGTGATGGCCTTGGTAAAGCAGAGCTACTTGTGTAGCTGTCTGTCTTCTCACTGGCAGGCTCTTAGCACAAGAAACCTAGACCAGGGAAATGGGTTTACACTTCATGTGAAAGACTCAGAGGTTTCATGTTATGTTGGTCTCCTCTGGGAGGGTGCTCTGAATGCCTAAGGTGGTTGCTAAGACAATTTCTCTCCTTCAGATGCCAATTCAGCTTTGAAATTGAGTGTGTTTCCAAGCAAGGCTCAGTAAGGTTTAGTTCTTTGGATGGTAAGCCAAATCTACAGGAAGTACCTAGAAGGCAGAAGCTACAGCACCAACCTGGCCTTCCTGTGTGAGCCAGCAGAGATGGGGCTGCTGCACTCCAAACCTTGCCTTCAAGGTTACTGGCACATGATGACAAAACCCAGGTACTTCATCCAAAACTGGCAGGAGATGTGACCTCGGGAACATCAGTAGTGTCCACACCTGTGTGGAGAAAACTGGCTCCTGGGCACTCTTCTACAGTCTCAGCAGCAACTGAAAAGTGTCTGAGAGCTGGATGGGTTAGATCAGCCATCATCTTGCCATAACTGATGGACCAGGGCAGGAGCCTTGGATCTGCCCACCTGGCTCAGCTTCCAGTGCGTTACCTGACCTGGGACAAGTAACAGCCTTTGGATTGCCTCAATTCCCTGATCACATGTAGCTTTCCTAATAGATGCAGCTGTGATTGGTGCTTGGGACTATGAGAGAGTCCTCAGAAAGGACTTTTTGTGTTGGAAAGGTGGGAGACTTGAAAAAAGACCAGTTGCTTCCAACAGGATGGAGAAGTTTCATGTAGAGGTGGCTGTGGACAATAAGACAGTTCAGTACCTATTTGCAGAGATAATGACCAAGCTAGAAACAATTTGGTTAAAGTCTTGTGTAGTTCATGAGTAGACCAAATCCCTCCCTGCACTCAGGCTCTACAGCACTAGTGATGTTAAGCTTTTGTTCAGCTGTGAATGGGATAGGCAAGTTCAAATGCCAGAAAGCAGCTTTTTTTAGGGCGGTCCTGGTGAAAAGACCCTGGAATGCTGCGTCATGGATGTGCAATCCACCCCTGGGACAGGGATCACCCAGGAACTGGGATTCCTGAGTTGGCAGGGAGAAGAAAAGCAGAGAACAATTCTGGAAATCTTTGTGGTTGATTGTGTATTTTACTTGATTCAAGGGAGATACTAAGTGTTGGATTTTATGATGGGACTTCTAGCCCCAAAAACGGGATGACAAAACCCCCAAAGCCTCAAACCTCATACAGAGCTGTTCCGAGGGTTGCTTCTGCCTTTGATATTTGGTAGCTGTCTTGAGTTGTAAATTGATAAAATGTGCATTTCTTGTATGAGACTGGAATGTATGTTTTTTAAAAGGTATGCATTATTCAAAAGAAGAGATGTAAAAGTAAAATGGATGCTGAAGAGAAGTTTAAAGAAAATTTGAGGTAATTACTTGGACTGTATTGGTTCTGTAGGGAATCTCTTTGAGGCAGTGCAGGACATGATAAAATATAGATGGAGATCTGTTAGAGAAAGGCTGCTCCGAGCTGTATTAGTACAGAGGATAAACTTATATTGTCACTGTCATCCTCTTGCCAAGAATTACTGCACCAACAAAAGTGATTAGTTGTAAATCATCACGATGTTTCACAAACTGATTTATGAAGCAAACTTTGATTCCATTTTCAACTTTTAATCAGTTTACTTTAAATAGATGGATATAAAAAAACAAGGTCCATATGTTTCTCAGTTTTGGTAGAGCACAGTTGTATGAGCAAGGGAAGCCTGAGTCCCCAGGCACTCCCATGACATGACAGTAGCAGAGCCATTAGATTTTAAGTCAAAGGTATTAAAATAATCTCAAACAGAAAGAAGGAAAAAGAGCAACAAAAGTCCAGTTAAAAAAAAAAGTATTATGTTTAAAGCAAATTGGGATGTGGATGTGGAGAAGGAGGAAAGAGACTTACATGTCTTGTATTTCAGTGATATATAGTGTAGATACTATACTTTCTATAGGAAGAATGTATAAAGTCTCTGGTTGATGGTAGATTTGATAGTCTGATTTCAGTACGGTGAAAGGTTTCAGAGTAAATGGGAAGGAGTACAAGAAAGTAAAAAAAAAATATAACACATCTTTTCTGGTAGTAATCACATCTGATTGTTTTTTAATTATAAAAGTACTGTGTAGGCAAAGGAAATACATCTTCTATCCCTCTGGAATAGGTAGTATTTTTAATCTTGGAAATTATCTAAACTAGATGGTGTGGTGACCAGTGACAGGATCCATGCATAAGCAAGATCAAACCAATGAGCAGATGGTTTGTCTCAATGCTTTCAGCCGGAACGAAGCCCATTAATAATGTTTTAGGAGAGACCCTGGTAGAAAAAACAGGACTATTTGCAGCAGTGTTTGGTGATGATAATATTAGAAAGCACTGTCAGTGCCAGGCAAGATTATGTCTCCTACAGCAACTACCAGATAACCTTGATGTCTGGAGTAAGAAATGGGATTACTGCAAATCCCCCTTAGGCACCAGTAACAGAATTTCAGCTGTTTTCATGGGAGTTTTAGTTGGACATGACTGAAGGGGAGAGAAGGAAAGATATTTGTGAATCATCTCTTCACCAACTTAGAGCTGCTACTATTTAAAAAAATGGGAGGAAAAGAGTCTTATTTGCTAATTGGTCCATTTTTAGTTGAAGGAATGTGCTAGAGTGGAAGGATGAGGCTCTGGTGTGACTTCCTTTTGATGAATACATCACCTCTCAAGAAAACTGGTTTTTAAAGATCTGCTGTACAGAAGAATTACTGGGACGGTCAGAGAAACAGAGAAGTCCTGCAAAACATGTTTGACAAGAACGGGGTTGAGAAGGAATGTAACTATAGCCAACACAGACATCACAACAGGTAGATTGAAATCTTCATGAAGGGAAATGAGCTATTTTAAGTGTGTGACACAAATCAAATGGGTATAAGCTACCCGAAAGCCATCCTAGGCTAGAAATAGGGAGAGTGCCTTTGTTAGGGAAATAGGCTCTGGACCACTTTTCCCATAAGAGTAGTGTGAAGGGGATTGCTTGACAATGGGGCACTGGCCACTTCTAAAGCTTTTAAGAGCAGGGGATGGGACTCCCTGGTGTCCTGCTCTGCATTCTGGAAAAAAGCAGCTGCTGGTACTTCTGTGAAAGTGTATCTAAGGGCAAAACACTGCCCAGCAGAGAGAAGAGTGAGGGAGAGAAGTGTGAGAAACAGCCCTGCAGACACCAGAGTGGGAGAGGAAGGAGGGGGAGGAGGTGATGCTGGAGAAGATTCCACCACAGCCTGTGGAGAAGCCCTTGGCAAAACACATATCCACACTGCAGCCCAAGGGGGACCATGTGGTGGAGCAAGTGGATGTGCCCTGAAGGAACTGCAGCCTGTGGAGAGCCCAAGCTGCAAGGTTATCCTGAGGGACTTCAGCCCATGGGAAGGACCCACACTGGAACAGGAGCAGGAAGGAGGAGAGAGGAGCTGCTATGGACTGACCACAACCACCCCCATGCCACTTGGAGCATGGAGGAGGTAGAGGGAGTAGGAATGAAGGAGTGAAACATCCTTGGAAGAAGAGGCTAAGATGTAGGTGTTCTAGTTGTTGTCTTTGTGTCTCACCATTCAAATCTATTTTCATTGTAAATAAATTCTTTTTCCCACAATCCATTTTGGACATGACGATTATTACTGAGTGACCTTCCTGTCTTTATCTCAAACCTCAAGCTTTTCATCTTATTTCCTCCCCCAATCCTGTTGAGGAGAGAGAGCGAGCAGCTGGGTGGGCATCTGGCAGGTGGCCAAGGTCACCCCATGCCATATGGACACTTTGTCTTCTTAGAAATCAGCAGTTCAGGCAGAAGGCAGCTTCCTTGATCATAGGGAAGATGTACCAAAGCCTACGAGGTACCAGGCGCCAGAAAGCCTGAAGGCCATCGTGATACAGCTGGGGCTCCTGTAGTCTGGGAAAACATGCTCCCTGGAGTGAAGCAATTGCTGCCTTTTTTTTTCCCTCTCTTTTTGGTGGGGTTTCGTTAGTTTTTTGTTTAGTTTGGGTTTTTTGTTTGGTTGGGTTTTGTTTTGTTTTGAAATTTTTCTTATTTTTCACAGGTCTAATACATGTTAAAGCAACACCTTTTCCAGGAATCTGGCCCATAATTCTTGGAAAGCTTTGAAAAGGCAGTGCAGGAAGCTCCCGCTTGCTGACAGGAGGTACCAGAGTGGCACGACATGTGAAGGAAGCCTGTGTTCAGCAAAAAGGTCCTGAATTTCCTCATGAGAGGAATTGCCTCACACCCTTTAGAGGCAGCTGGATCAAACAGGGATGGTTCAGCCACATGACAAAAAAAAGTGCAAAATTGAACTCATTACATTTCATCTGGGAGCAGGTGAACCTTCAAGTGAACTGAATCTGTTGACATAAAAATGCAATCCCACAGAGTTGTTTACGCTCATGCATTTGCACTGGTGTAATGGGGAATGCATAACCCCTGTGGCACAACTGCACTTTTACTGCCTTAGAGTTGCCTAAGTGGATATTCACAGCATTTCTACTAGGATTAGCCAGCACTAGAGGTAATTTTATATGGTGATAAACTAACTGGTAAAAATATTTAAAGTGAAACGAAGTGAAATTTTTTCCACACATACTGAAGCAAGGTATTGTGGTATTTATGTAATTGATTCCACATACGGTGTCTCATCCCATTTAGCAAGCAGGAAGCATGTCTTTATCAGCTGTTCTGTCTGCCACTGGAAGCCAAATGTTTACTAAATGCTAATTCAGTTTTACCAGCTGTTGTAGGAAATCAGAATCTCAGCTCACCTAGCAGAAAAAAAGAGCTTTATGAAAATAAAATTTTTTTAAAAAATCTGTAGCCTTGTAATCTAAGTGCCTCGCTTCCTTTAAAATCAATGGCATCTCAGTGCTTCAGGGCCTTTGTAAAGTTCTGACATCTTCCTGTGTATTTAGAAAGGATAGCCTCTCTAAAAGTTCTGTGAATTTATCAAGTTGCTTTGCTTCCCACAGCACTTGGGTTGGAAGGGAGTGTGAGACCAGCTCTTGGTGTGCTGGACTTTTAGGGGCTTGAGACATCTTTAAGGCAAATGCACTTCTGCTCAGTAGAATAATGATAAGTTTGCCAAAAAGACCAGGAAATATGTCCCATGCATACAGATGGGATAACTATTATCGGCTAACTATTATTAGCTGTGTTTCCTTTTAAAATTGTTTGCACAGATTTTTGCAAATCATCATGAAAAGAGCCTTGTGTCCTCAGAAGTTTAAATAACAAGCCAACAAGTAGTCTTTATATCTGACTTTGGTTTCCATGCTAAGTAGATGTGAAGAACTGCTGCCCAGTCCCACTGTTATAAAGCAGTACAAGTAGATTTTTAAATGAGTGGGAACTCCTGAAACCAGACCAGGCAATTTGGTGGTGGATGCTCCGCTTGGTTTCTCAGCATTTTTGTAATATGCAGTATTTGCCTAAAGTTTCCTTGCAACATAGGAAAAGAGGAATAATTAACAACTAACTCTCTCTTAGTCAGAAAGGAGCAACATACAAGGTTTCAGAAATCTCCAGAACTACGGGGCCAACTACCTGGTTCCACCTGTCCAGAGCACTTAGGAAAAAATTACAGTCAATGTGAGATTTTACTTTATGAAGTAGAAGTAAAAAAAGTCCCCAAACCAACTGGACAAATACCCTCCCCCAGCCTCTCGCAACCAAACCCCGTGCATCTCACCTTGCCAGAATAATTCTCAAACTAAACAAACAAACAAAAAACCCAAACACAACCATGTTCAGCTTTATCTTCTGGCCTCAAAGTTGGAGAGAGCAGACCTAAGCAGCATCTGCAGAGGTGTTTTCCCTCTTACGCAGGTGATTTTTAAGGAAGTTCAAGAGTGGTGTAAGCAAGCACTGGGGTTTTAAACCAAGTCCTCCCATAGTCAGGTCTGGTTAAAGCCAGGCCTGATGTCAGCCTGGCTGGCTGAGAAGGGGATGCAGAGGAGGTGGCTGCAGGATGCGGTATGTGCAGAGCATCCGGGGCCAGGAGCAGGCTGTGGGGATGCCCGGGGGCTGCACACCCCAAGGGATGCGCTGGGAGCCGATGCCATCTCCTGGTGGCACTATGGGGGACAGCTGGGGACTCGCTGCTGCTCCTGCACACCGGAGCCAGGAGGATTTCATAGACAGCTGCAGCTGACACCAGGGACAAATATGCCAGCGTTTAGTGCAAGCGAGGATGGCAGATCAATATTTATATTGTGATACAGATTTCACAGCCAGAGAACTTTTCCTTGCAGTTGCACTCTAGTATGTCCTTCAAAGACCATGTTTAGCCCTTTAATAAAAGACGAGGACTGGGTAGAGAGGTGTTCGATAAACAGAGCTCCTGAGCTGTAATGGAAACATCTGCATGTTAGTTTATGGTAGTAGTACAGATAATCAGAGTATAACTGATTTTGAATAGCACATACAAGAATAAACCACTGTGTTGTCTTTTACTTCACTGCTGCAAAGTCTTTGTAATCAAGAGCATTTCCTAGTGTGGAAACAGGGATCAAAAAGGGAGAAGAGATTAAAAGCAAGTACATCCTACATAATGGCTTTTATGATGCACCTGACCTTGATTGTACAAATAACCTTGGAAACTCCGGCTTTCATGGAAAAGCAGGAGCTCTTTTGTTCTATATTACCAGAATACAGATCTGTGCATCCTGAAACCCAGGGATATTTCAAAGCATTTTATGGGTAGAGGTGAATTTATGTGTTTAAGCAGGGAAGAAAAAAAGAACAAATTCATTAAACTCAGACCAAATCTCAAATCAAATGTATTTTTACATTAAAGCTTAGCCTGTAATGGTTATTAACATAATAAATCACCAACTGTCCAGCACATACCAGTAACTGGTAATTATTTAATAGCACTCAATATTTATCATGCTTTATACTAGGTAAATTTAGGTGAGCAAACCCCAAAATATCTGGCCTTGGAAGAAGACCATGAAGGGGAGTGCTAGGACAGCAGCTCCTCTGTATTACAGCAGACAGCATCCTCCCTGCTCTGACACCTCAGTAACAGGAGGCTAGTTTGGAGAAAACGAGAAAACACAGTTCAGAGGAAAACATACACAGGAAGCAGAAAACACACAAAATGCCAGGAAAAAAAGCTAATGAGGAGAGAGACTCTAGCAGGCAAGAAAGAAGGATGCCCTCGTGGTCATTTTGAGAAGAGGGACAGGAAGAGAAACTGGAGAATATGAACTGAATTGCTCTCATTTTCAGCAAGGCAAGGGGGATTGTGCACAGATGAGAACATGACACCAGATCAGTTTTCTGGCTGGCTGAATTTATGATCTCTCAGCAGTAGGTGTTTGATGAACACCCAAAACCATGTCTGCTCTCTGCAGAGCAGCTGCAGCTCAGCCTCAATGCAAGGGTAGGTTTCCCTCAAGCATCATTAAGAAACATGTTCCCTGTCTTTACTCCTTTCTTTCTTTGGCCTAATGTCAGAGGACCATACTCCATCTAGGCATGGATTTGCTTCTTGTGACATCAGTCTGAGTCAAATGATTGCCATGTCTGCTGGCCACCATGCTGAGTCTTCTCTTGTCTGTACAGCAACCTGGAGCTGCACTTCCACCACACAGGGTGATGTTGCTGTTTGCTACAAGCACCTTCTGGGCTAGGCTACCTGGTAATGTTTTGTTTACTGAGAGCTCCTCTGCATTCAATAACCCTTGTCTCCGCTCTTGGTGGCTCTTGTTAAGCAAAATCATTTTAAGTATCTGTAGAGGGAGAAATTGGTTGACATTGGAGAAGCATGAATAGCATCCCAATATTGATGTTGACAAAAGTGCCACAGATCTTCATGGCCACGATAACCCTTGACATTTTTCAGATGGTGCAGTTTTGCAGGATGTGTGGGAACAACTCTCTCCTGGCACCTGGCTCTGTCCTGGGCAATGGGAGCTCAGCACAAGCTGAGACCAATCCTGCAGGAAAATCGAAATACAGTGCAGTATGGGGGCAATGGAAGAGGAAGGAAAATGGTTGCTGGGCTTCCTCCTCCCCTCAGTCCCACTGGTCTTCCTGGGCCCTCCCTCAGCACTGTGCTGTGCTGTGCTGGGTTATCCCCTGAGGAAGTGAAGATGGCCAGTGTCTGGGAGTGAGTTTTCAGTCTCTCTCCTCAGTGATGCTCCTGCAGTAGCATCCTGTCCCTTCAGATGCTGTTACTGCATTGGTCTGACAAGTTTCCTGGGAACCCTCCCCCAGGGAATATTATATCCATTGCCTGAACACCAGGTGTCACTGAGGCCCTAAGATAACATTTCCTTGCCATTTATTTCAGCTGATATTTTTCAGTTATTGTATTGAAAATATATTTTTTTTTCCCTATGGAAAAAAGACGTCTCCATTTCTGTCAAAGTGATTTATGGAGAATCAAAATCAAAAATACTCTCCCACAAGCATTACTGAAACAAAACTTTAAAGAGAACACATGACCTTAAATGTCCAGAAGCCTGCTTGATATTTGTCATACTAAAGCAGCCATCTGTGAAAGCAAGCCTTGTCCCAGCAGCTGCTGAAAGAGCAAATCACTTCAGTGAAGAAACTTTTCCTCAAACTAATGATCAGAAGAATATTTATGATTGGACCAGAAGTGCAGAATTTTTGCAGAATTGTAGTAACTCTGCTGACTGTTGAGATGCAGGATCCTCTCAAGGGAAAGGTTATACGTTAATCATTCATGGTGTAATGTGAAGAAACCAGGTCACAAGGAGACTGAACATGTTCTAAAAATAATGTAATCTAGTGGAGAAATGAAGAAGTCTGCAAGATGCAAAATTAGAGGACACTCTGACTTGGCTCCTTTGTCCTTTGAAACTGAAGATCCCAGATCAAATCCTGACTGGGTCTTTAGGAGTGTAAGAACTGAACATGTAAAGTTTAAATTTAAATTGAGTGAGCCTGTATACTCTGCCTACCAATGTTCCGTCAGAGTCACCTTTTTTACTGATTTCACAGGGCTTTTAGGCAATTTGAGATATTTGGAAATTGCTTGTCTGTACTTGAGATGTCTGAAGTCATTCAATTGTCCTCACATTTCTAGGATGCCTATTGGCAAAGCACTCAGGTTTCTGGGTTCTCTGTCTGCTAGAGAGCATTGAGGTTCAGGGAGCTGCAGAGTAAAGGTGGTTGTAAAGACCACAGTAAAGAGTAAAGATCACTGCTGTTCTCGCTGCCTGAGGGTGATGAGGAGGATGAGCAGAGCCTTCTTGGTGGAGCACAAAAGATGATCACCAAGTAAAATGAAAGGACAAATGCATAAGTTGCAGCAAAGGTAATTCAGATTAAATGCATGGAAAAAAATCCTTCACAATGAGAGCAGTCAAGGACTGGCACAGGCTTTCCAGGGAGGCTGTGGGGTCTCCATCCAAGGAGATGTTCAACTGGTCAGGCCCTTGAGCATCCTGCCGTAGCTTTGAAATTAGCCTTGCTGTGAGGTAGGTGATCTCCAGAGGGACCATTTATCCCAAATTGTACTGTGATTGTGGCAGGACAGAGAGACAGAGGAGACAGACATATGGGATCTGATTTTCAGGGGGGAAATGACTGTGATGAAGTCACTACTTCGAAAAAGTGGAATGGAGTGCCTTGGATTCAGCCCAAGCCAAGCATACCTGATCAGGAGTTGCTGCAGTGTAAGGCTGGTGAGAGCTTTGTAGCTTATGAACTTTGCATAGATGAGCTCTGAGAACGACTGAAAGAGAGCCTGGTTTGTAACCAGCACTACTGACCTACCTATTAGTAACCCAGGAGTTTTTCTTCTTTCCTCTCTCCTACAAGGATTCAGTCAAATAGAGGACCAAGCCTTAAAGAAAGCCAAGTTATAAAGACAAAAAGAGAGAAAAAAGCTGGAAGAGAAATGTGTTGCACACTCAGGGGTAAGGAGAGAAAATGTTGCCAAGAGCATACAGGTGATGTTTTCGGAATTTGTTTCCCCAAAGGAACAGCCTGCTCTCTCCTACTGAGGGAAATAAAGGCATTTATCAAAGATATGCTGGTCATCTTCATCAATGCTCTGTTGGATTGCATCTGGGAGATGGTGCTGCTCTTTGTGACAGAATTGTGTCTGATGGGACCTATAATTCCCTCTGTTACTGATTCCATGGTGTGCTAAACCATGCATGTCAACTACTCTTACCCTGGCACTCCTCTCAATGTCCTGACCGTCAATACTTGCTGTCTCCAGGCTTTAAGTGATGTGGGAGACAGCTTTGTTCCTGCCCTGGGACACTTTGTCCTCCTGCTCTGTCAGAGCCCTGCGGGAACATTGCTCACTCCTTCCTGTAATTGCCTACACCTGGCAAAGCCAAACACCCTCCCCCACAAGATTATGGAGCCCAAATCAGGTTTGGTGGGATTTTGCCCCTCTATTTTTTGAGGTTTTTTTTTGGAGGGGGGGTGGAGCTGTGTTCTCATTCTGTCCACAGACAGTAAAATATACAGATCTCTATCAGTTTAATACTCTTGGGAAAGTAAAAGCACGTGAAGGAGGACAAAGAGAAGAAAAAGGCCAGGGCAGGGGGCAGGTTGGGTGTGGTGTGTGTTCACCCATGAGTGCAGGGCTTGAAGTGACTCACTGATACAGCAACGCTGAGGCACAGGGAGCCTCTCCAACATTTCCAGCTAGCGAGATCATTTATTGTAGCGAAATGATTCAGTGATCTTAAGAAGCAGCCAGAGGCTTTCTCTGGAGACTGCTAGAGAGGCAAAGTAATCTAATAGATGGGAAACTGCCCCGAATACATTTTTTCTTGGTCTTTTTAATGACCTCAGCATGCACAGCTCCTTTCAGCACTCTGCAAAAGTTGGCAAGTTGTTCTTGAGATTTTCCAATCATTTTAGGGCTGGTACTCAGTTTATGAAGAGTATAAGGCATATTTTAGCTGTATAGTGTTGACTTTCCACTGTGATTTTTGAGACCTTTAGTAACATAGGTGTCCATTTCTTATTTATTAAGGTCACTACAGAGCACTTTCCTCTAACAAAATAAAAATCCATCCTAAGGCAAAACTGGAAAACCACCGTGTATTTGGGCACAAACTGCACACAGCTTGGAGCAGAAAGAAGCAATTCAGACAAGCAGTGGGTTTAGGTGACTTCTAAAGCTTGCTACTCCCAACCTTACAATTCTGGATAATTTTTTAAATGTCATGCAGCTGTGCTAAACCTGAAGGCACAGAACAGGAAATGGGAGCTAGTTACATCCAGAACAAGCAGAGAGTGTCTCTCCACAGAATGATTTCAGCACCTTATACACAACCCTTTCAAACTTGCTCTTAAGAATTGTTGCTTGAAGTTCCAATACAATCCAAATGGGATCCAATACAGTCCAAATGTCCTTTGCACAACTCACCTGGCATGGTGATTCCTGAAGTTATGCTGGAGCACCTGCAGCATTGTGGTGATGTTCCTCTGTCTCAACTCTGTAGAAACTGCTGATATCTCAATATCCTGGAAGTCAGGCTGTGTCTTCTGCTCTCTGTAGACTACAGCAAAGCTCAGGTTTCATACTAATGAAGAGCCAGTATCAAGAAATGAACATGGGAAAACTGTCACAGGCAGCTGACTGCCCCACAGCGTTTTAGCTGGGGGTACTTGCTGGGGCTGTTAAGCCAAGGAAAGCTTGGAAGGTGGCTGGAAGTCTTTTTACCTTGTGAATTATTTCCATAGTTTGTCAAAGATAGGGACAGAAAATGGATGGGAACAATGTGTAAGGGCATGTTGTCCATCCTGCACCTGCGCCAAGCCCTTTCCATCTTGTCCTGTTTTCCCTCTCTGTTTCATAACATGGTGGGTATGATATTAACAATAGATGTTTATCCCTAATCCAGCCATTTATTTTATTATTTCCCCTAAGAAGTTCTTTGTTCCAAATGAGATGACTGATTCAACTGTTTTTTCCTTTTGAAGAGTTTGCTGAATGGGACTGAAAGAAGCAGCTTAAACTCTGCATTCCAAGAAGTTTCATGTTTCTGCTTATTTTTTTTTCTGCTGTTATGTGACTAATAGATGTTGTAATGGTTGCTATAGTCATGGCTGAAAAGTCCCTTTGCACAAGCACTTTGTATACAGGTAAGTGAATTTTATGGCTTAAAAAAAGAAGCCTTGGTGAGCTCAGCTATTGCTGACAGTCTCCACTTCTGGGATGGTCACTCACTAAAGTGACATCCAATCCCAATCTTCACTTTCCACATGTGCCTCAGAGAAGCTGCAAGACCAAGTCTTAATGCCAGTAGCCAGTATTGTCCCTTTTCTTGATGTCACTTTTCTCTGTTTTTCTGTACAAAATCTTCTAGGGATTAATTTCTGTGACTTGACTGCCTTAAGGGTCAATGCATATTAGAAATTTTGTGTGCCCAAATATGCACAGTAGCAGCAAAATTAGAAGACATCCTTTTTATTGGCTTCCAAGGTAATTTATAAGAGCATTTCTTGCTCGTACCTACCTAAAACTTAGATATTTCAAGTATTTTACATTACAAATGAGGAGGGGGAACAGAAAAATGAAGTGTGTAAACAGCAGCTAATAATGGAAATCATCATTTGCAAAGACAGAAAACTAAACCATAGTCAATCCTTGAGGAAAGGAGAGAGGGCTCATGAGGTGAAGAGGGGATAGTGGGAATTTTTTTCTGAGCAGGGTGCAGACAGTGAGGTTTTGAAGAAGGTTATGAAAACTGCTGCCAGTTAGAGCACTGGGACACTATTTTAGCAGCACTCTTCAAGTTGTAGTTCCTCATATGGACCTTTCCAGATGAATTTGCTGCCTTTGTCAAGGTGAATTGGAGTCATGCACATATTGTAGAAGGAATCGACAAGAGCATCCTGACTTTCTTTGTCTTTCTCACTTTGCAGGAGCTTCTGCTTAGCAGCTTTGAAGGTAGTTGGGAAGGGGGAAGGGTGTAAAAAGCAATTTTCACTTGTTTAGCAACAACAAGGAAAATGGGCATTTTTGCCACAAAATTAGATGATCTCCAGAGAAGCAAGTAGCTAAGGGGAAGCTAGAAGAAAAGTAATTCAGTAAACAGCAGCAAAATTATTTTTGTCTCAGTGCTTTGAAGTGAGCTGTAGAGCACCATGGGTCCATTGTTTCCACAAGGTTAAGATGCATGAATAAGACCGTAAAATAAGTAGGAGATCCTGCCATAGATTGTGGGTGTCCCTTAAGGCTTCTGCCCAAACACTTATGTTCCCTGTCTGCTGCAGGAAGCAGGAGCAGGAAGGCATCCTGGTGGCCCCACAAAGCCAAAGTCTGGGTTTTCAGGGCAGTCAATGACAACTTGCTTTTGGTCAACACACACTGTGCTGTAACTGCTGTCCTTGGCCTCTGCTTTTCTGTGTCAATGCTGGCAGCAAAGTCCCTGGGTCGATGGCACCAGGACCGCATAGCACAGTGCCGTCCCTCGCTGCTGTCACAATATAAGTCCAGGGACTTTTGTTCAGTGCAATGCAGAAAAAGCTGCTGGGCTTCTTCTTCATGAAGGACAAATGGACAAGCAAAATGCAGAGAAAACAAAAGACAGGCTCATCCTTCTGTGCTGAGAGGAGCGCGATGTGTAAGGAAACCCAGTGGAACTCACCAAACTCCTGCTGCAGTTTGTGCCACAGCACAGCAGCAGATCTGTAGGCAATCACTGGAGTGTGTCATCAGATTACCCAAACATTGCTGCACCGTGTTATTAGATATGCTGAAAACTGTACTGTAGCTAGTTTCAAATGCATAGTGCACGTTCTGAGAGGGCAGTGGTTTTTTTGGAGCAGCCTCAGAACAACCTGCAATACCATGTCCCTGATGTGGATGGGCTTTTACAGCAAAGCCAGTCTGACATTTTGTCCAACTGGGCAGAAACAGAAAGAAATTCTCCTGTCATGATGCAGTGCCAGACATAAATACTAGAGCCAGCAGAGCTAAGTAACCTTGGCAGAGCAACTTGGTAATGCAGCTGCACAGCTTCCAGTACCTAACCAGCTGCCTTGTTCTATGGAGGCTTATCCACCTTCGGTGAAGTGGGGGATCAGGTTGCAGGAGTGCCTGACAAGTTAGTCTTTCTGCAAACAAGATTCAATCAAGGCAAACGGGGAGGTCAGCCTCAGAGCTAAAAAACAAATTAGGGATCCTGGGCTACTAGTTTGGCTGCCTATTATTCTATACTTAAAAAAATACTTGGAAAAGCTGTAGATGTTTTAGACACTGTACTCTGCACTCTCCAGACAGCCGGGGGATAGGTGAGTGTGAATGGAGAAAAACAGTGAGGCAAGGAGCAATGCTGCTGTCATCATTTCTAGGAAATTATTCTGTTAGCATGGGAGGCTCATAGCTGCAGTACAGTCCATTGTATTTTCAGAGAACAAGGTTGTCTTGTGCCATTGGATTGCATTACTGGATTACAGATGTCCTAATATGAATCCATGCTGCCAGTGAAACAAGGTCTGCAATGTAGCTACACAGCTAGAACCAGGAGAGAGTTCGGGGAGGGTGCACAGGCAAACATGGGGATGAATTCCCATCCACAGGGGTATTTGTAGGTGCCAGACACCAGCTCAGAAGCCTGAAAAACTCAGTTGTTTTCCTTCTCCTGGAGGAGATACAATAGCAAGAGCAAGCAAAACTTATAAGAAGGTAGATTTTCTTAAGCCAGTCTTGAGAAAGAAATAGCTTAGAAGTGCACTAATGTGATATGTGAACATTGAATGAGAAAAGAGCATCTTGGCCATAATATTGACAAAGAAAGATGCAATAATTATCACCTGATCAGTACAGGCAGAGACTGCCCATGTGGGTAGACATATCTGTCTGGATTTGGCTTGTTTCCTGTTTCCATAAGGCAGAAGTGCAGCTGGCTGTTGCTGTTGAGCCGCTAGCAGAGAGAAAAGACCCTCCAGAAAAGTGTAGGATAAAAGAGACATATTTTTTTATTTCTCCAACTTATATAGACTTTTCAAAGGTCACTCAGATTGGTCAGTCCGAAACCTCCCCCTAAGCCTATTGGCCAGGCCCGAACTGCGCACATCTCAAGAAACCGTTTTAAGAACATCCAAACTTTATCTTTGTTTATAAAAACACAAGAAAATTCTCACAGAAAAGGTCTGTGGTAGCCACAGCTGGCCATCACAGGTGTTACTAAGGATCTACAGAAATAGTTGGTGGGGACTGCTGTGAAGGCCAAGGAGAAAATTTCTGAATAAAAGGTATTGGAGCAGCTTTTTTTGGGTTACAGCAAAAGAAACCAATGGCATGGAGGGAGCTGAGGAATTCCAAGGTGTGAAAAACCATGTCAGGAAGCTACAACAAACTGCCAAACCTAGGCTTGTAGCTGGGGTTCCTCTCTCCTAAAACCAACAGAGATAGGACCTGGAATCAAATAGGTAATCAAGTGTAATCTGGCACTCCTCAAACTGTAAAAGTTCTGGCCTTGTGTCACTGTTAAAATTTCCACCAACCGGCTAGGAGCCCAGCCTGATAGGAAGAATTGCTGTGATTTCTCAGGAGTAAAGCAAGCTGTGCTCTGTTGCAAAGCAAGTGCCCAGAACAAAGCTCACTTTCCCCCACACAGTGCTCCTTTCAGTGCCCAGGCTGTGGAAAAGTTCCTCTTATTCTTGAAAGTATGGCAGACCAGCTAAGGTTTTACAATTCTACCTGAACACTTGAGTCTGTGAGATAACATAGTCCATAGAAAGAGGAACATATATAGCATCTCCACAGCAGCTGATTATACCACAAACAGTGTCTGTTCTGAAGTTAGGGCATGGATAACTGATAGGAATTTATTTTGGAATTACCTGCAGCTGAGGATGGATTCAGTAATATGATACCCCACCTGACCATGGAGAAAAGCAGCGCATGCTGTCAGACATATCAGAAATGAGTTAGCTCCAACAATGCAAAAATTAGAATGCATATTGCAGCAACAGAGTAAGAACAAGGAAAACAGTAATCATAGTGACATACCAAGTTCCTGTTCTGAAGTAGAGGGACGTGAAAGACAACTCATTTAGCAATTACACATTCTTTAAATCACAAAAGGGAAAATCACAGAATTGCAAGGAAAAGAAAAGCACCACATTCAATAAGTGATTGTCAACCCATGAAATGAGATTTCGCATGCACATGATGCTCATGCCAGGCAGAACTGCAAACTTAAATGTATTTGTACCAGACACGAAGACAAGATGAGGAACGGAATGTCAGATCAAGAGACAAAATGAGTGAATGCACTAGGCTTTGAAAACTAGCAAAATAAGAAAGCAGAATAGCTATAAACTAAAGCAATTTTTAAATTTCATCATAATATTGTCACTAAGAGATAGTAATTTTTAAACATCACCCAAAAAAATAATTCCACCTAAATTTTAGATAATCGATAGAAACCAGTGATTTCAGCTAAAGTCTGTGAATTTATGATCTTAGTGAAAAAAGCCACAAACCCAACGAAACAAACCAACAAACCCCACAAAACAGGACAGATAGTTTATATGGTCAGAAACCAAAATTTTAGCCAGACCTAAGTGTTCTACAGCATTACAACATTAATGTTGTTATTTTGCCATGGTTGTTTTGCATCCGTGGAAAAGCTACCATGAATTTTACCCCAGAAAGTTAAAATGATGTCTAGAACATCACATGTTTTTCAGAGTGTAAGAAATGTTAAGATAAAAAAATTAAAGAGGTCAATAAAGTGAATAAAAAATCTAGATTTCACTGCCAAAGAATTATAGCTCACAACTTTAATAAAGAGGTACCAAGATATAAAGTGAATATGTGTTTGCATATACCTAAGAATTCCAAACAATTACTAAAATGAGCTCAGGCCTCAAACCTTTCACTTGGAGCTACGATCTTCACATGGCAGACAAAGATATATTCCTAGTGTTTGATACTAAAACACTGTCCTGGAGAAAAGAAAGGGGAAAAAACCCTTTAACAGATTATTGATACTATTCTGTTCAATAGTAAGTCATTCAACTACCAGGCTCTCAGATGAGAACACTACTTGGGAGCTAATGCAGACATGGATGAATATCAGTTTCCTCAAGGAGAGGGACAGAGAGGCCTGGCAAAGATATTTGCTCTATGTGATGCAAGTGTGTGGACATGAACCTGATGTGGCAGAGCCTCTGAAAAATCATGGCCCCAGCTGCATCTCTCTGCTGGAAATAGCCAGAAAAGTAAAATGGAAAATGAAAAATGAAAATATTGCAGCCAAATGACTGTTCAATTGACGCAGAGGAAAAACTGAGATGGTTGCAGGCTGCTGAGTAAGACCAGTTCAAGAAATTACCATCCAAGAGCAAGATTTGACTATCCCCTCAGTTAGGTGCTCCAATGGTCTGTGCGTCCATCCCCACTCTGTGCTGTTCAGGCAGGAATACCCAGCACCACCCAAGCACTAGGGCACAGCCACCCTGAGGATCTCTACTGAGGAGTGGCCTGACCCCATGAGGGCAGGAGTGATGTAAGATACATATTTGTAGCCTGGGAAAAAAGAGGCAAAAATATTAATCAGTGTTTGAGCTATGAGGTGAATTCTGTGCTAATCTGTCTGGTTTACAGTCTGTGGTGTATATATGTCTGTGTTGTGTGATGTGACCACCAGAGAAGCCTGCAGACTATGTCACTTGAGATAGTGCTCCAGAAAGAGGATGTTTGGAAATGGTAGGAAACCAAAACATTTTTTAAAAAGCATTTCTAAAAAATTGTTCAATGAATGTGAGTGAAGCAGCAAAGCCAGGAGAACTACACCACCTACAACTGGATTCTTATCCAGAGCAGTCCAGAATTCTGAAATATGGTAACTGGACAAAAAGATGAGATCATTAGCTCAGATCTCAAGAGATATTCAGATCACAGTTTTGAGGAAATAATTTAAGAGCAAAAAAGGATAAACAAAACCAACCAAGGATTTCAAAGCACTTCAATCTCAAAATACATCCATCTTTCTTCTAAGACCCAGACCACAGGGGAGAAGCTTTAGCTTTTGGAGACTGAAGGGTGAAGACAGAATAAGCATTTCAAATGATGTTGAATATAGAGGCAGCCAACTTGAGGATATGTCAGGACGATCTGAGAACAAAAGCTTGTTTCATTGCTTATTGAAAATAAGCAGCATCCCCAGTTGCATTTTTCCACGGGTGGAAACTATCTTCTCATTATAAATGGCATGTCTGTTTGCAGTGGATTTATGCTCCTCATCTGGAAGATAATCATATTGCTTCATCCAACTGCCACAGTTATCAAATAGAAAGGCTGAACTGGAAGATGAAGCTGTTATTTTTAAGTTTACAGAATGTATTTGAAAAAAGAAAAAAAGTCAAGCCAATCTGGAGCAATATTCCCCAAGGAGTATCAGTAGCATCTTGGTATAGACATGCAAGTCCTTTGGTTCCTGTGGAGCAGGAACCGTGAAACTCTGCAGTAATAAAAATGGGATCAGAAGCATGCAAAGGCAAACAGCTGCAGTGGAGGAGATACAGGAGAGCTCCTACCAGGAGGGTGAAACTTTCAGTGTCAGAGAAAATATGAACTTGAGGCAAGGCACAAAGACAGCCATGGAAGATTGTGCAACAGAGGCTGTTGGTGGAACAGGAGGTAACTCAGCCCATTTAAAGCTCCACTGACTGCCCCTGACATCACTTAAAGGTTGTCATCACTGACAGAGGACACCAAAGAGCAAAAGGAAGACTGATGGGAGCCCTGACAAGTGTTCAACTTTCATGACATATACAGCAACACTAGTAGTGATGCTGTAGCACAAGAGTCTAGAGAAATTAGTGGTGCAAGGCTTTGCCTGTAAGTAGTTACATATGTGTGATTTTGTCAAACTCCATTTTTTGTGCATATTATTATGAAGTTATTTATGTATTTCATTAATCTTTAAGGTAATATTTAATTATTGTTTCAGCTCTATTAATATAGTATAAAAAAGAAATACTCCATTTTCTCTAATGAAGAAAATGAAAAATCAATTTCCAAGCCATCTCATTTAGAAAAGTAATTTTAAAAGCAATGAGACTATCATTTTCATTGTGTTACAAATCATTTCATGATTTAGAATACATAGTAGTCAAGGGTGATTTGTTTAACAAATTTAATTCGGTTTTCTAATGCAGCTCAGATTTTGTTTGTCCTGACCTTATTACCTACATTTTCTTTGTAGCGCAGTAGGAAAATACATGAAGACCTGATGTTTCTCACAGATATTTTTATTTCTGATTCATTGTGTTCCCTTCTCCTCTGGTCTAACATCTCATTTGAACCTGTCAGTTGCCCTCCAAGCACAGTGCCCTCAGTTCAGATGCCTGAAAGCACTGGTGCTTCCTACCAGGCACCCCTCTATGGGGGTCTTTTTCCATGGAGGATGTTTTACTTCTTTCTTCCCCACAATCTGAGTCACAAAATGGAGAAGTGGGGCTCTCACTATGCTGCCAGAGCACCACACAGCCAAATGTCTCAAGTGCTCTGCAAATATCTGCAAACTCTTCCATTAGAGATGATAAAAGAACATGAGAAATTAAGATCACAGGTATTTTACAAGTAGGAAAACTAAGGACATGAAGGCTAAATCACTTTGCAAGAGCCATACATATATGCAGAGTATAACTACAGTGACCCTCCTGAAAACATTGAAACTTTCCCTGTGTCCAGAAAGAGAAAACTGATTCAACTTTTCTCTCCTTAGTAAAGGGAGTGAAGCTTTTCATGCATGGGATCAAACCCCAAAACATCTCTATATTATCAACTCTGTGTTCAGAACAAATCCAAAACAGAGCCCCATACCAGCCTCTGTGAACTGCCTCAGACAAAATCAACACAATAGTTTACTAAGCTTGGCTGGTACTGAAATTCAGGGTAGGGTTGCCTCATACTTTAAGAGATTCCAGGGAAAACCTGTTGGTTTTAACAAACATACCTTGGTGGGTTTTTTTCCAGTCTGCTATTGAGAGAGTTAAGTGCAGATCACCCAGCCTCCATTTCTATACTTTCCTGGTGCCACTGATAAGCTCTCAGAGATACCAGTAATATTTTAAATGGTTGAGCACCCTTTCTTCTGAAGGGACAGAGCAGACCCCTCTTGTTGCTCACCTTTGTCGCATGCAGGGCAAGAAATATCTAATTATCTAAATTTCTAAATATCTAATTATGAGGGAAGCAGCAACTCAAAGACTTCTCTAGCATCTGCTGAGCTGTTCAATCAGTTTGGTTCTGGGACTATAGAGCCAGAGTTGGATCAGATGTACAAAGAGCCCGTGAGCAGAGTTACATGGCTACAAACTCAGGAGGAGAGGAGATTGAGCAAATCAAATCAGATGCCACAGGCACAATTTGCTTGCTGTTAATGTCTCTGTAACATCAGAGACTATCTCTAAGCTATACTTTCCACTGCCTTGCTGGCTTGCAAAACTTTTAATGGAACAAGTTTTTCTGGCAGAAGAACACTGATTTTTATCTTTAATGAGCAGCCTCTCTATAATTTAGCTTCAGGAAAGAGCTTCCTGGTTGTAAACTGCTTGAGTCTGCTGACAGCCAGGCAACTTCAAAAGCAGCCAGGAGCGACTTTCTTGCTAACTTTGGGAAGGAATTCAAAAATGCTGAAAGGTGCACATGATTCTGCCATGGAGCAGGAGGACTCTGGGTCCCAACATGGAGAAATGACAAGTTGGGATATCAATGACATCAAACTTCCCCAGGTATGTGTCTGTGTCTTAGAAATTTATTTAGTTCTGACCAGTCATCTTCACCACTGATCTTAAATGCTTTCTCAGTCATCTGTGCCTCATTGCCTTTATTCTCTTTGCCACCTGGAGGTATGGGTCAGGGTTTTGCTAGAAAATATTCAGAAAATACTGATATTTCCATGCGTTTCTCCTTCAATGTATTATTGAAAGAGCTGTTGATGCATGAAAAATAGCAATACTGCAGATGCATTATTTTCACTGGTGGGTTAGGTGCAGACCTAAAAAAAAAAAAAGTAGAGGGAAAAAAACCCCAGGTGTCTCCTGCTGTGGGCATTTAATTAGAGCTGTCCAGGACTTGCTTTTTGCCCTGGGTAGTGCTTTATGAGACGGGAGCACAGCACCCACAACTGCCTTGCAACTGTGGGTGCTCAGTCTCGCTGCAGATTGGACTCCAGCTCCAGGGCTGTCTTCCCACGTGTAGGCAACAGTGTTTTCATAAGCACCTAGGAAAACCTTGCTTCATATTTGCAGAGATGTACTGAGAGTCAGAATAGTGATCTTCCCCTCCCTCTGTCCTTTTCTGCTCCTCTTAGGTAAAAGTTTTAACCATGCTCTCCACTGAAAGCCCACAAGCCATGCACACCAACATCACCTCCCTGTCCCTCACCTCTGCATATTTCTGCCAGATTCCTCCTGCTGCAGTCCTTCAACGTTTAGTTCTGCCTTTCACCTCCCAACCCTGCCTTCTGTATCCCACCCTCTCCCATACTATGACAGTGCCCTTTCCCCAAAGTCTCCATGTTCCAGGTTGTCCCCTTCCCTGCTCCTCACCCAAAGGTCACTATCACCTGCATTTCAGTCTGGAGGCTTCATTGACACCCTTCCCTACATTATCCAGTGGCTACCAGGGGAGCTTAGGAGTTTTTTTCTTCTTGGTTGATGTTCTTACTGCTGTCATGGCTCTCAGTTGTGGGATTAGCAATTTAAAGGAAATTTCTACCAAGCTTTTGTATCCCTTACGAGAAATTTTCCCTCAAAATCATCACCAGGTATGGTAGATCCCTTACAGCTGACTGCATTTGACTGTATTGACTGTACCCACTGATGTACACTCATGTACTGATGTGATGTGTCTTTGGGCCTTTGGATTTTTTTTTTCCCAGTTTTATTTTTATTTCTTCTTACTGTGTTGTCCTTGAGGCCTGGTAGTTTTTTGGGGGCTTTTTTTTGTATTTTTTATTCTTTTTGTTTGGTTAGTTGGTTGGGTAAGTTAGGACAAGGTCCTGGCCAGGCCTTCCTGATGCTCTGGGGCTTGTGGGGAGCCACAGAGAACTGTGTTTTTTCTGCCTTACCTGCACTGTTCCCTCCTGACAACCAGCATCACCTGCCAGGGTGCTGGGGTCACCTAGGCTAAAGGACACCCAGCAGAGGTCCAGCTCTGCTCAGCTCCTGGACAAGCTCTTCTCTTTGCAGCCTAAAATGTGGCTCACTTTGCTCTTTCCTCAGGATGTAAGCCAGACAGACTGGTTTCAAGAATGGCCAGATTCCTATGTAAAACATATCTATAGCTCGGAGGATAAAAATGCTCAGAGGCACCACAGCAGCTGGGCAATGAGAAACACCAATAACCACAACTCTCGCATCTTAAAAAAGTCCTGCCTTGGGGTGGTGGTTTGTGGTAACAACTGCTCAACCTTGGATGGGAGGAAGATCTACCTAAGACCAGCCATATGTGATAAAGCCAGGCAAAAACAACAGCGTGAGTACGAACATGGCAGTGCATTATGAGGCAGTTCATAAGTGAATATATAGCAGAAATCAAAGTATAGGATACCCTTTGGATAATCCAGCCTTCCTTCTGCAATTCCTTATATTCAAATGAAACTCTTGATTTGGAACAACGCATTTTACATTTCTTACTGTTGGGGTGTAGTCATCTGCTTGTTTATTTTCTTTTTTTTCTTCCTAATCCTTTTAATCTCTATTTCTGCTGGTTAGGGATTTGTTCCCAGCCTTCTCAGGCCCATGAACAAGGCTACTGAGAAAGCTGTGTAGTGCAGGCAGCTTCCTGCACTGCTGTTCCTGTCCACCTGATTGTTGACTTCATTATTTCACTGGCCCGAGAGTAACTCAGGAGGCAAGTCTTACAGGAAAGATGTTGCTCATCAACTGTGATGACTGGAAAATAGGCCTCACAGTCACGTCACTGGAACAAGACAATGTAAACAGAGACATGAGCTGCACGCATGTTCTTAACAAGACCATTCCAAACAATTGTGATTGCTCAGTAGAGCTAGCACATATTGATTTCTGGATCTGATGTACATTTTGGCTTAATAAAGGTATTACTCATGTGCTCACTGAGGCCAAAACAATGTTCTGTAGAAAAGTCAAGACAAGAACACAGATAACATGCCAAACACAGACAAGAGAAAGACTAAAACTGACCATGATCATAAATGTTAAAATTGTAATAATGGTGTAATAGAAATAATTTTTGAAAGTTATGTTTAATAATGGATAGAATAAAGGCAGTGATTAGTTTGTTTATATTAATTTCTGCTTATGTTTGGAAGTTTTTTGCACAGTTTCTCTCAGTGTAATTTCTGAGCCCCAAACCAGAAGTGGCAATCTGCCACTAATGAACCATTGTATCACATGGGATTAATCTAATCAGTATTGTAGAAAATGTTTCCCTCTATCTTTGCTCCAGGGAAATGCTGTCCAAATTGCAATGGACCACTGCGACTCCTCTCCTGCCGAGGCCACGGTGGTTACCCAGTTACCAACTTCTGGAGGCATGAAGGCCAATTCATATTTTTCCAGGTTGGTATAAAATTACCTAACATTATGCCAGTTAATTTTAAAGACTGGTATTTTAAATTTTATTTAGCAAATTTTTTTTGTTCCAACAAATAGCGGTCATTGAATATGACAAGGTCAAATGACTGTAAGAAAAAAAATTTTTACAAGGGCCTAAGCAACCTGATTTAACTGTGAAGTTAGTCCTGCCTGAGGAGGTTGAGCTAGAGGACCCTTCCTGCCAAAATTAGTCTATGCTACTATTATTTTACAGCACAGTATATTTTTTATTTAGGGTTCTGTGAAAATCTGCTCATTTTGAAGTGTTTTGCCTCAGTGGAGGAACCAACAAATCCTTGGAAGTCAGAAATACCATGTTATCTCTTCTCCGTCTCCAAGGCACCACACATAAGCATGAGCCTATCTTGGAGAAAGAAATTGTTGTACCCAAGGAATTGTCTATGGAAAATGCAATCTGTGTATTATACATAACTTGTATAAGGAACACGGTGGATGCAAGTTAGTTTAGTAACAGAACCACTCTCCTGCTTTCCAGTCTTTCATTTATGTACAGGCTAAATAAAATTAATTCCTGTGGAAGCTAATGGCAATTAATGTTCTGATAAACATGTCTAAACTGTGAGAAGAATGGAAGTGACTGCAGGGACACAAGATGCAGAAGACCTCATGGCTTCAGCTGGGGCTCTAGTGTGGGGACTGTCTTGTACAAATAAATGTGGTGCACTGATTTTATGATTTTAGAGAGTTTCTACCCCATCCCACTTCATCTGGGATATGTTTATTACTTGAGCTCACAGTGACTAAATCCTATTAAATTAATAAAGCTTTGAATCAGGCCATAATGTGTGATTTCGGCCTGAATCTATAAATTCTGCTCCCTTAAGATTATTAACAAGGTTGCTTCTACCTTTAACATACCATAATTACTTTCCAAAGTCCAAAGGAGCTCATGACCACCCACGTCCAGAAACAAAACTAGAAGCAGAAGCAAGAAGATCAATCCAAAAACCAAAGACAGCTTTTTCACCATCTTCTCTGAGATTAAAAAGAATCCAGGAGACTGAGGTAACTTCTGCTATTGGTCAATGAAATTTTGGTCAAGCGATCTGTGGTTCAAGGCATGGTGGAGTCTATCTGGGCTTTGAGTCTGGGTGGGAGCAGGCTTTACATCTCCACATTCTGCGTGCTCATGATCAGGCCAAGAAGGACCAGGGCTGTCCTGAGCATCCTGCTCTCCTTAGCGCTGTCATCCCCTTTTCAGAGCAAATTTGCATCTGGTGGCAGCGGGAGATTACATCCACACTGGTAAACAAAGCAGGGCTGGAGGGCAGGCTAAGTTTCATCGCCATTCATGGGAAACTTCCTGTGCTTCAGTTTCTGCCCATTGCCTTTTGTCCTATTGCTTGGCACCACCGAGAAAAGCAAAGGCATTCTCCACCTCTGCTTGTTCCCCTTGAGCTTCGCCAAGGTTAAGAAGCAGAAGGTATATCACGTACACCTGGTTTGCCCTCTTTGCTCCCTGGCTGTCCAGTAGGGCTTTGAAGGTGGAAGAGTGCTTTGAAGGACTCTCTGAAACATTGATGTTAAAACATCAGCTCTGATAGGTGTGGAACCACTTGCAAAAACATCTCCAGAAATCCTTGGAACTGCTGCATGCCTGATGGAGGGAATCAGGCTGTGGTGAGGCTGTCTCCAGTGACCTTTCTTGCAAAGACTGTGTTACACCCATTTGTCACCACTGGTATTCACATGCAGTTTGTCTTTGGTATGTTAGAGGTGGTGCATTCCTCCAGCCTGGTGTTAAAGAGAGTAATCCATGCCTCTTCAGCCACACACAGAAGGGATAATTGGTCTGAGTGGGGACAGATTTCTTAAATGGATGAGATGGAGAAGCAAGGAGATCTAGGAACCCAAGGAGCAGATAAAAAGTGCACAGAGGAAATTAAACCCATTTGAATAGAATGTGAATTTAGAAGCTGAAGCTATTTCTACTGGAAATACTCAGGAGGACACTAAAAACCAGAACCTCTTGACACAAGTGCCTGGGAACAAAAACATAAGAAAAAACATCTGAGTTGTCTAAATGTATAACAAATACAGCAACAATGCTTTTCCTATCACTGGTTTAGTTCCGTCTCCATGAACACTGAAATAGTTTTCATCTAGGAAATATTACTGAATCATGTAGCTTTCTTTCTTTTATAACTGGGCCTGCTGCTCAGCCTGCTTGCTCAGGTCAAATTCTGTGTAGACATGCCTTCATCTTTCCCTTCCTAAAACATCTTCCTGATGTTTTCACTTTCAGTGTGTAGGAGTAGAAACAGACTAAAGATGTCATAAGTGTCTAATAGCAGAGCCTGCTCTTCAGCTGTTCTGACTGAAGAGCAGGCTCTACTATTTACTCTACAGATTTACCCTCAACTAACTTTCCAATTCATAGCTCTTCAGCAGGTTTTCCTTGGGAATAATCCATAATATTCTTGTTTTGCCAAAACTAGCTATGATACAACTAATTCAAGAGTCTGGTTTGTCACACAGAACCTGTATTTCTCAATTTGCAAAAATGTGTGCTGAAAAGTTTCAGTTTTAATGTGTTCACAAGAGACCAGGGAGGAGAACTTCCAAAAAAGGTATGAGCCCAAAATAGAGCAAGTGATATACAGGATGTTCTCTCTATGGCACCAGCAGGTCTTTAGCGGAAGGTGCGCTGGGTCCTACTTCAGACTGCTGGAATTTCTTCTCATGGTGAATGGAGAAACACTGAAAAGAGCTTTGCTACTCCGGCAGTCTGCAAAATCACTATAATTAAATGGATGAAAAAGCAGAATTATAAAGAAGAGAGACATGCAAGTACTCATCAGAAATGATACCACAGAATGAGTGTTTTGAAAGGAATTAAAGTTTGCATAATTATAATCCAATAATTAGGGCAATTAAAGAAGTTGTGAAATATCCAGAACAAAAGACCAAGAAGAGTAACTTTTGTGTACTGATCCCTCCCTGAATGAAACTTGTGTTTGGGGGGGTAATATACTCTAGAAAAGCTGAAGCAGAATATTACTGTAGTGAAAAGATCACTTCAAAACAATCAGTTAAAAAAATCATACTTAGCTTTTCCAAACAGTATAGAAAAAATGTCTGTGGTGTCAAATATATTAGCATACTTTCATTTTTAGGTCCTTCTTCAATATATGCTGGCAGTGGAGCCCAAGGGCTGTGAATGCAAGGTCTAAACAACTCTTTCAGTTTAAAACAGGATTTGGGCGAAAACTGATGAAACAAACCCAGAGCCATGAGCTGGGAGGCTTGTTTGGTTTGCCCCTCTAGTCCACATGCACCCCTACAAAGAGGCTCTGGTTAGCTGTCTGCCTTGGTACTTGTGTTCATAGAACCACAGAATGATCGAGATTGGAAGAGACCTCTAAGGTCATCAAGTCCAACCAGGATATTAGCTGAGTGCCCTTGTAAGCATCTCACAGAGGAGAGGTGCTACACTACACCTTGTTTTACTAACCCATGTCTTGCTTTCCCAAGTCTCTGACAGGTGCAATGCCAACGCAGGAGGCTTTGCCTTTGCTTCTTTCCAAGCCAGATGCTCACACGCCACCTGCTAGTTTCAGGGGAGGTTCAAGCAAAAGCTCCCTGGAGCCAACGCTGAGCAGCTTCCCTGGGCGACTGCCACAGCCGAGGAGAGCTGGGGACAACGGGGCCTCCGGAGATGCACCAGCCTGGAGCCGAAGCCTGTCCCCCGGGAGCACTGCCAGTGCCGAGAGGCTGTGCAGTGTCCCTGCTGTGGCCTGCACAGCCCCTTCCCCCCAGCAGTGTGCCCAGCTCAGCACCCAGCACGTCCTGCCCGTGACAAAGGGCAGCCATGACCCCTTCAGGTCTAAAGTGGGCCCTCTGGGAGATGGATCCTGTGGGGAAAAGTCCCCGCTGACCTACAGCAGCAGCTGCCTCTCCCTGCCGCTCTGCCCCACGCCTCAGGGCGGCCTCTGCCCCATGGCGAGTCGGGCCCAGCCCCAGCGACAGCTCTCGGCGTCTCCGAGGGGAAGGGAAGGACACAGAGGGGGCGGAGGGCACCAAGCGTGTCTCAAGTCCTGCGACAACAACATGTTTTTAACATGTACCCATTACGGTGACTGGGTTTAAACGTCCCTGCTCTCCCCTCCTCTGGCAATGGGTCCAATTCTCCATCCCTGTGGTAACACAGACGTGAAATGTGACCACAACAGGTCTCACTTTAGCTCCTCTTGGAGGTCCCAGGAGGGGCTTTCATACCTGAAGGCTTGACTTTGTTCCTTCTTGTTTAACTGTCATATTCACCCCCACTACTTCATGGATCTAATAAAAGATATCAGCTCTTCTTACAGACTGCCTCACTGCCATTCTGGTTTGGTAGCATTTCAATCCTCCTTGATACACAGCTTGTTCAAGCCTGTGGGACTGTGGAAGGTGCAGATGGATGACCTCAAGGACCATAGCTGTCATGTGCAACCTTCTGCACCCTTCCAGCTTCTTCAGGCAGTCCCTCTTCAGGTCTAAGTCCCTCCACTGCACCAGCCTTGTATGTGCTGTATAGAGCTGGATGTAGAGCTTCACATGGGATCCCGTGAAAATGGAGAAGGTGGGGGGGAACCTCTTCCTCAATCTGCTGGCCACATTTCTTTTCATGCAGCCCAGGATACAGTTGGCCTTTTGAGCTGCATATGCACACTGCCAGATTGTGGCCAATACACCAATAGCCCTAAGTCCTTATCTGCAGGGCTGGACCCAGTTTCATATATGTATATATTTGAGGTGCCTCGCTGCTTTTTCCAGCCACTTTTCATTTCTTTAATTGCAGACAGTAAAGAAACCTTCAGCATCCATTCCATTCATACATACCCCCTTTGCCAGCCACTACCATAAGCTGTATTTCAGCAGGACCTCTCAGTTCTCTACATTTATTTTTAAAAGTAGGGTGCCAAATAGGAATTTTCTTGCCTGAACTTAGTGGCCAGCTCAAAGATCTTTAGCAAAGATTCCTTTATCTTTTCCCATGACCAATATCTGCATGACTTTCCCGCATGACTGGTCTCTGCTGCACTCTGAGTTTCAGGGGCCACCGAACTCCCCTGGTGAGGCAGGCACTGACACATACCCCTGCTGCTACCTCTGCAAGGAAGAGCTGAGGGATGTCATGTATGGAGCCACATTTCAGGGCTGGTTCCTTTAACCACCAAAGGCAAGGAACCTCAGCTCCAGGGGCTGCCCAGAAGGTGGTTGTAACCATGCCCTGCCTTGCCTGGGGAGCAAGTCATGCCCCAGAGATCCGAAGAGAAACAAACCTCTCATTGGGATGAGTCTGGGAGGACAGTATTACAAAAGAAGTGGTAATAAATACTTTGCAGTACCTCAGAATAGGATGTGTCACAAGTTCATCAAATAGGTTCAGTCTTATAATTTCCCCCCCGCCCCCATTTTTTATCTTTTTAGAGTATCTTTTTTTTTTTAGACTTGGAATTTATTAGTTGCTAGGGAAACCACTCTCCTGGTGAAGGGTGTAGTTCAGAGACATTTACAAGACAAGAATGAATTGTATTTATAGAGTGTTTCAAAATGTTTATTGGACTTTGTGAAATGGGATGCAGAGTGATTTGTTTTAAGTGGAAAAAAATCTAAATGTAGATCACAAAATAGCAGCGTACTATCGTACATGAAGATCAACTCACCAAACTCTCTTAGTCAGTGAGTTATTCCCACACTAATTCCAAACTCAGCATGTTTTCTGATGATTTTTCAGATCATTAACTCGAAGTAGGAAACTTTGATCAACATTTGCAACAACCTCCACCTCTAAGACAGAAAAAGAGAAATCAATAGAAGCCATGAGCACTTGTGCTTCAGGAGGTGAGCTGCACGATTAGGGACAGGCAGGGGCCCCGGGGCCAGTGTCCCATTGCTGGGATTCCTCTGTGGCTGCCAAACCGGCCACACCGGTGAGGGACTGCACAGGGCATGTGGCCCCTGCCACTGCCAGCTGGCTCTGGCTCATCTTGTCTTTCCTCTGAATTCCCTGCCTCTCCACTGCAATGCTGCCACTATCACCCCTCAGCAGCAGTGCCATACAGATGTGTGGCTGGGAGGCTCCTTGGTCATTGTATCCACACCAAAGCTCTATCAGCTCCCTTTACACTCACCAGCCCATTCCTCTCTTTTTAGAAACTTCCAGCAAAGGAGATTTGATAACCAATCCTGTTCCATGGCTTCTCTGTTCCAATCCCAGCTGCTAGCATTTTTTCACACATCTGATTTTCTTTCCTGCAAATCAACCATTTCTTCAAGATGGGTAGCATGAAGTTGCTAAGTTTCACGGGCTTACTAAGGTGCTATTACAACCAAGTCTCCCTAAAAGATAAGTACTACCAACTTTTGTCCCTGCCTGAGAAGCAAGAATCTTTTTGTTGGTTTGCCTTTGAGTCTAAATCAGGTGGTTTCCAAAATGAAACCTATTCCTGTGATCTCAGCTCTCCTCAGTTTCTCCCTGCCATAGAAGAGCCATGCCTTCTTGCAGCTTCCATGCCTGTAACCCTGTGCAAGCAGAACTTTCCCGCAGTTTGGGAGGACCCCCAGCCCCTGTTCAAGGAGCATTCATCATACCCAACATGTTTTCAAGAGAAGCACATTTCAGGCTCAAGGAGAACAGGTCATTCATTTTCAAAAAGGAGGAAACTAAGACTTTAAGATTTTTCTAAGGTTAAATACAGACAGGCTTTTGAGATTTACAACCTGCCAGGGTCATTTTGACCTTTTCAAGTTCTTGTAGTGACTACTGTGCTGGCAGTAACTCCCTCCACTTTAGGTACATTCAGCATCGTGGGTCAATATAGCACCAAATGTATCTCTATTTGGATCAAAATACAAAGATACCAATCCCATCTCTCACCTACACAAAAGTTAATTTTTTCAATGCGTTTGGGACATGTGAAAAGAAACATATATGTATCACTGCTTTAAGCCTCTTTTAACCAGCCCTAAGGCATTATGCCCAACTGGGTAATGATAAGAATAGTAGAATCATAGAATGGTTTGTGTTGGAAGAGACCTTAAAGATCATTAGCTCCAAACCCCACTGACACATGCCGGGACACCTTCCACTAGAGCAGATTACTTAGGGCCCCGTCCAGGCTTTTATGTTTGAGGGGTTTTGACTCATGCAGCATTTAAATGTGAAGTATAGACATACAATGCTAAGGAACTATCTAAATAGTACAAGGCAGCAACTGGACACCTCCATTTATTAGAGTATTTATCCTGAGAATATCAGTTTGAGAAAGGGAAATGTTTTTGTATCACTCACACCAAAGAGGAAGTGAGAAAGCAGAACAGGGATTTGACCCATATCTCTCCAGCCCTGGGAACATACCCTGTTTCTTATGGCTTTCCTCTCCCCAGGGCCTCTGCCTTTGCATGTGAAAAGAATTGCAGGTCAGACTGAGCAAAGACAGTATTTTCCTTTTCAACCCCATGTACAAAGTTTCTGCCTCTATGGAGATGGGCAAGACTATGGACTATTTTAGAAAATAGTCCTAAATGCCTTCTCTATATTTTTTAATGAAACAGGGTTGTGAAACTTCTGGTAGTAGAAAGGATTGCAGCTGTAAGGGAAGCACTCTGAGTCATTGTAGAGAGCTTTTCTTTCCCTGTGGTCTTTGGGATGTTTAGTAATCTCTGTGTCTGGTACTCCTGGCTCTGCTTTCCCTCAGGGTAGTAATTTGGGGCTTTTTAATATTTGTGGTCAAGGAGTTAGTGTTTTATTTCATTGCAAGCAGCATGTAGAAGCAGTCCCCATGGTGGATCTTAGCAGGGCTGGTCAGGAACAGGATTTACATGGCCTGGGGACCCAAGAGAGGCAGAGGAGGATGGGAAGATGATGCAGTTCATTTAAAAAGAAAAATTAAGGAAGCCTGCTGGTGTCAGAGTAAAAATAGATGCAGTCAGTAATCAAAGCAAAGCATGAACAGGATATTGAAACTGCACATCTAAATACCCAAAGCAGTTGAACCTGACTCGTGCAATCTGTGCTGACTGACCCTGATCTAGTACAGCGCCTCTTCCTCCCCAAGCCGCTGCAGTCCCCAGGCATTAAACAGTTTCTGTCTTTCACAGGGTGAACTTCCCCAGCATTGTTCATTTCCTGAAGCAAGGAGGACTCACCATCAATATAGGAGAAACAGGTTAGGGAACACTTACACAAACCTGACATACATAAGCTCATGGGCCCTGATGGGATGCACCCATGAGCACCGAGGAAGCTGGCAGATGTTATTGTGAGGTCACTCTCAATAATCTTTGAAAGGTCAAGGTAATTGGGAGAGTCTGAAGACTAGAAGAAAGCAGTATCAATTCTGTCTTCAAGGACAACAAGAAGGAAGATCTGGGAAACTACAGACTGCCCAGCTCCAGTTTGAAATGTGCAAAGGTAATGGAGAAAACCCTCCTCATAACTCTTTGCAAACACATGGAAGGCTAAAAAGTGATTGAGGGTAGTCAGCAAGGATTTATGAAAGGGAAATTGTGCTTAACCAACCTCAGAGCAGTCTACAATGAGAGGAGTGGCTTGGTGGATGAGGGGGAAGCAGTGGATATTTTTTATCTTGACTTTAGCCAGGCTTTCAGCACAGTCTTTCAAAACATCCTCAGAGACAAGCTGATGAAGTAGGGGATTGTTAAGTGGACAGTGAGGTGGACTGAATTCAGGTAACGCTTAGGATCAGCTATAGCTGTTCTCATGCCAGACAGCTGCCGTCTCCAGATGTTTCTGTTTGAATTAGCTCTGTGCAGCGTGGCACATCTAGAAAGTCATCCAAAGGTCTGGCATATGAGGAGCACCCTGGGGCAGCGGGACAGACAGCAAGTGGCCCTGAAGACAGCAGCATCAGCAATGTGAATGCCACAAGCATGTTTTGCTTTCTTTGTTGGATTATTTGATTTCTGTGAGCAATGTGAGATGATCTCCTGTACAGCACAGATAGTCTCTTAGGGGACAGGGAAAGCCAGGAAGGTCTTTGGCCAGCTTTTTACTCTGAGCTCATTTTTGCTGTTTCCAGTTAGTAACCGAGGAAGCAGAACTGTCTTGGAGGGCATGTCTCAGATGAGTGTTTTTCATCTCTCAAAATCAGTTGTGTCAAGATTTGAATTTCACATCATTTGGCAATTGTATCATCAGTGATGTGGCTTAAGTATTCTGTTTCCAAGGGTTGCCCAATCTGTTTGTTCTTCTGAAGACAGATAGTCATAAATAATACAAACCACAACACAAGAGTGTCCTCTTTGCTCAGTGCTTTCTGTGCCTGCTGGAAGCTGTTAAGCAAAGGTCAAAGCCACATGGCAACTGGGCATCCAGCTCCTTTTTGCTTCAAGAGGAGATAGCAACTGCCCGTGGCAGGATCAGGTCACTCACTCCTTCACCCCCAGCAGAATGTCCCTGCCAGGACATGGCAGGGACCAGCTGGTGGAGCCTCCTGCCCCAAACACCAGGTGGGGAGTGGAGGCACAAGGACATGCTGCTGACCTTGTGTCTGCAGCCTCTCCCTGGGCACCTGCGGGTGGCAAGGTGAGGTGATGGCAGCCTTATACTGGACTCTGGTACCTACAGCAATGAGTAATGACTGCCACAAGAACAGCTATGACCTGTTGTCATATGCTATGAACCTTATGTCTGTGGATATTACACACACTGGGTGTCATGACAAGCTGTTTGCCAAACATCCAGATTTCCTCTGCTCAAGTGACAGCAAGGAGAGGAGGTAACAACCATGATCTTCAGCCCAGAGAGCAGTGGCTGTGGGAAGAGCAGGATCCCTGCAGGCAGGGCCCTCCAAGCTGACAGCAAAAGCAGCAGTACATTTCAGAGCAGAGAGGGGCTGACTCATGTTCATTGCCTCTAGGCTTCCCTGATTCCCCACAGAGAGGAGTGGGATTCCCTGTCAGAGAGGCTGGAGATGATAGGATAAGGTGGTACACATGGCATAACTGGAGACCCTCTGACTCCTGCACTTGAAGGAAAGTGTGGGGGCAGGAGGAGAGCAGGAGAAAAAAGAATGAATGTCTGGTCTTGGGATAGGTGAATACAGGATGAACAAACAGAGACCTTGGCCAAAGTGAGTTAAAATAAAGAGTAAATGGATGGTGATGGTGTCTTGCCAGTTCACTGCAGTCAATGATACATATTGGTCTCTGCATGCACAGATGAAAACTTTGTGTCAGACTGTAATCCTGCCCTGACCTGCCTGCACTTTAATGCACTTAATCACACCACCAAGAAGGACTGAGCTTTCCAGAAGCCCCACTTACCTGCAAAGAGCCACCCCTGGAAAAATGAAACCCAAAAACCATTCCTCTTTGCACAGAAGGGTTAGTGCTTGGTGCTCCAAGGCAGTGAGCTGGAGGAAAGCCTCAGCCAGCAGAGCAGGTACTGCAGCTCCCTGCAGGATTACCCGCACAGACCACCATCGTGCCACCAGCATTATGGAGACTGACGGATCAAAGCAGTAAAACACATCAAGCTCACTTGAAGAGCATCACCCAGCAGGTTGTTGGGCTGCTGGTAACCTGCTCTCCTCTCTTCCTCTTGCTCCACAGACAACACAGCACCAGGAATGGGCAGAGGGAGATTTTTTCCTCCAGTTCAAGCAAGGTATGTTCGGGGTTTTTTTAATTTTATAGCTCAATAGCTAATAATAGTTGTGTAGCTAATTTAGCAGGGGTTCTGATATTACTTGATGTGCTCTAACTTAACTGAAGCACTTTGACAAGGCATTCACTGAGTACTTCATTGCAACAATACTAAAACTCTTGTTATGCACCAGCTTTGTTTTGTGAACTTCCAGAAAATGCTCCTTCAAAGATACTGAATTATTTACGGCTTAACCCTGCTCCCTCCCAGTGCCTTGTGGAGCCCTTCCTTGGGGACCAGTTTGCCTCACTTGTTAAATTCACTGTTAACATTCACTATTAACTCCTTTATGCACAGCAGCACTGACAAACTTAAGGAAGAAAGGTTTGTCTTCAACCAGCAGAAACTATTCTCCATAACCAAGATTTGCATGAGGACACCACTGACAAATGTATCAGTGTCCTTCCTGCAGCATGGCAATGAGTCCCAGCACCCACAGCATCGGCTCCCAGCCCTGGCACCTGGAGGGGAGTGCTGGTCCATGGCACACAGCAGCCGGGCTGGGGTGGCCTTGGCAGCTTGGTGAGGTTGCAGACTTTCCACACAGCAGAGTCAACAGACAGCACTCAGCTGCCCCGCCAAGATTCCATTCTACTTTCCCTGATCTTGCCTAACCCCATGATAAATGTGTGGTTTTCTCTTTCCAGTAAAACTAATGCTTTTTCAAAAGGTCCCTCCTAGTCCTATTCCAGTTAAAGAAGAAGACCTCATTATTCAGCAAGAAGCTTAAAGTTTTTCTAAGCAGACCCTTTTAACATTGTCTGTGTTTTTTTCTTGGCTGCCCACACCCCGTCAAACAACATATGGCTACTCTTCTACAAGCCTGATCACTCCTTCATACTGGACACATGGTGTTCTGAACTCAAGACAGCCTCCTCCCTCCCTCCTGTCATTGCACAAAGTGGATTTATGGTTTTCCACACTTATTCTTGAAGTTTAATTTAACTTTAAAACGCTCATTCAAAACTTCTACCTATTTGACTAAAATCTTGGTCTTACCTGGCAGAAATTGTGAAGCTGCGTTGGCTTATTTTGCCAAGCTCTCATTTGTGAGTTCTTTGGGTTCTAGTAATGGAACAGTATTAAAGTACTATAAAGATCATTTGTGATGATATAAATAAAACCTGAAAGTAGGTGGTTTATGACAGGCTTTTTTCCCATGGAGGTACTAGCAATGCATCTCTTTCCCCCCATCGCATACTTTCATCATGGGAACTTGGTATAACTTGTTATAACTGGGTATAACTGAATCTTTGGTCCATCAAATTTATTTCAAAACTGTTCAGCACGTTCAAAAGCTTTGGTGGAATCTATTGGGCTTGACAAGATGACTACTCAACATTCATTTTGTTAAAGAACTGGGAAAAAGTCTCTACAGAGGCATCTGGACAGGCTGAATTGATAGGCCAAGGCCAATTGTCTGAGGCTCAACAAGGCCGAGTGCTGGGTCCTGCCCTTGGGTCACAACACTGACTTGCAGAGCTGCAGGCTGGGGGCAGAGTGGCTGGAAAGCTGCCCAGTGGAAAAGAACCTGGGGATGCTGGTTGACAGCAGGTGAACATGAGCCAGGTGTGCCTAGGTGGCCAAGAAGGCCAATGACATCCTGGCCTGTATTAGCAATAGTGTGGCCAGCAGGACCAGGGCAGGGATTGTCCCCTTGTACTCAGTCAGCACTGGTGAGGCCGCACCTCAAATCCTGTGTTCAGCTCTGGGCGACTCATGGCAGAAAGGGCAGAAAGCATTGGACCAGGCTGGCCAGGGAAGTGCTTGAGTCACTGTCCCTGGAGGCATTTAAAAGACTTGTAGTTGTGGCATTTAGGGACATGGTTTAGTGGTGGATGTGACAGTGCTGAGTTAAAAATTGGACTCAGTGTTCTTCAAGGTCTTTCCAACTTAAATAATTCTATAAAGATCAACCTGCAGCAGTAATAGGGCTTGGAATTCTAAGTCAGGAAGGCTTTGATGCCAGTTCACTGCAAGGTGAGGGCAGAACAGATGTATTTGCTGATGCAGGTAGTTGCTGTTACCCAGGAAAGCTATACTATGTGGTCTTTTTTTCCATCAAAATACTCTGTCTCCCTGATTACCCTAACTTTACCAGTTGTTTTCCCATCCTAGCATTCTAATCCTGTTGACAATTGAAGATTTACAGCAAAGGCGTAAGAGTCCTGTTTTGTTTGATTGGTTTTCTTAACTTGTGCTTGTTCAAGCCTGATCCAAGGAAAGCTTCAGAACAAAATGAGAGAAAGCTTAAGCTCACACATAATTGTGTGCAGGCCAAGATCACTTTTATGTGAAATGTGAGTGGTTTGGGCACAGCTACATTTCGGATTGTCTAGCCAGGTTCTCATAATTAACCCCATCATTAATCTCATGATGAAGACATACTGTGCCAGGGAGACAGGTCAGCAGCATCCTCCTGAGAACATCCTGGATTCCTGCACAGCAGGAGAGTGAGCCCAACTGCCTGGGCTGTCGCCAAAGCTCTGCTCTACCCTCAGGGCAGGTACTGTAGAGAGATATAGTTTGTGTCACTGTGCTTCAGTTCACCCTGCTTTCAGCCATTTGGACACTGTCCAAACTAGTAGGCATCTTCTGTACATTTCTGAAACACAAGGGCTCCTGAAAAACTTGCAGACTCTTAGTTTTATCCACATTTTTAACCTTTCATTACCCTAATGCCTGTGTTTTGGTTTTCCTAAAGTACTACAGCAGGGAAAAGAGCATTAAACTGAAGGAGAGCACAGTGGCTTGTTTTGTTATGTCTTTTGGAAAACCTTAACTCAGGCTTGACTGTAAACCTGGGGTAACCTTTTCTCTGTTCAGGTGCCGTAAGTTTAAACTTGGTTTAGGTTACAATTTTCCTATAGCAAGCCCTCTTCAGGGCCTGATGAGAAGCTGAATTGCAATTTAGGACAAGATGATCAGGAATGCTGCTGTGCTGAAGCTCAGTGATCACCAGTTGATCAACAGTGTGCCCATTGTTATTTTTTTAAATTCCTGTGAACATCAGTAATAACATGCTGACAATACACTGTATGATTATGGTCTCATAAGAGACTCTAATTTGAGTCCTTCATGAAGAAAGAAGAAAAACTTGATTCACTTTGTTGCACACACCCAGACAAACATTCATCTTATCATCAGATTACTTTTCGTCGTAGTTTTTCAGGTTCTACAGACTTGGGTGGGTTTTTTTGTGAAATGTTTAAAAAGGCACACTCTTTTAAGAGGGTGCAGGTTTCAAACAAAATTGCTGGCAATGGTGTTGTCAGCTGATATGAAAGTTAGGGCCCCACAATCTTCCCCCTCTATTACCACTGGGAAATGTGGCTGACTTTAGTATCTGTAAGTTTATTTCTCTCAGACTTGCCAGATCACTATCTGTCAAGACACTGTCAAATACTAATATGTGTACTCAAGGCAAGTATAAGGGTACTCAGTATTTTCTTCTTCATGTGACTAAATTTACAGGGAGAACAGATCCAACCCACTATATTCGTGTTTGTCATTTAAGGCAGATATCAAATTATCCAAAACAAATTAAAGACCTTTGCATTGATTCAAAGTACAGAAGTTGTGATAAGTACCCTGAATTTCAAAGGTCTTATTGAAGGTTTTATAACAGGAAGTCTTTTCCTTGGGTATCCCCTCCCTCCCCCATAAAAACCTGTGAGGTGTGGGAAGGCCACAGCCATGGGGAGAAATCAGCTAGTACCCCTGATATATATACACTCTTAATGAAAACTGGTTGTAACTGATTATTAATTTCATACACATTTATCAAATTTCCTTTATATGAAGAGATTCGTGTCTTTTACTCTACATCAAGCCACTAAATCCTATTCCCCAGCCCTGAGGTGCCTGCTCCCCAAGTTGTCTTGAAAGCAAAAATCAGCTGTGTGAAAACCATTCGAGTCAGGAGGCAAGGAAAATGGGTTCTAGGGGAAAAGGAATCAATATTTTGAAGTTTTTTCCTTGAAACGTGCAACTAAGACCTATTAAAACTTAATGCCCCTATAAAATATCTTAATTGGCCATCTCAGGTTAATGAACACTGAAGTGTGAAGTACTAGACCTAAAACAAATTTCTTATCAGCATAGATAGAAAGGAGATGCCTGAACTCCCCTTGCAGTAAGAAATCCCAACAGAATCTTCTTAAAAATATGAGAAAGGATTACTCCTTTTTGGTCCCCAAAGACAGCAGGTGATGCAATATCAAACTTTGGTGGAGATGTACACCTTCACCTCATGGGTTCACCTCTTTGCTCTCACTGAGGCACCCCATTCATATCCATGTTTAACAGTTTTACAGGGTTTCTGGGGAGATATTTGTTATTCCTTTTTAAAGCTGCTCCATAACAAACAGATTACTTGCACATACTGCAGGGCAAGATGTCCAAAACCCCCAAAAGCATGTCTGCTGGGCTCTGGCTTGGGCCACCAAACTTGCCCCAGCAAACTTAGAGTGAACAGAAACATTCAGAGCAGGGCAGGGACTGAAATAATGACCCCTGCTTTGGGAACATACAAGCTCCAAGTGGCAGTGGTTAAACACATTTCAGTGCATCATCCTTCATCATAAAAGGATGTTCCGACTTTGCATATTGGCTGCCTCAGATCCCACTTGGAAGCCGTGATTCCATGATTCAGATATTAATAACCCTTCTAAGAACTGGCCTTTCTGTTTACTCCCATTCAGTTGTGTTATTGTGAATGTCTTCCTAGTGCAGAAACTTCAGGAGATGAATGCTTGCCAGGCTAAATGTAATCTGTAATGATTGTTTGCTCCATTTCCTCTCTTTTTCCTGGAATGTTGTCAAATTTGAAATAAGTTGCAGGGGAAAATAAATACACTTAGTTTATGAAGTGCAAAGGAAAGCTTCACGCTGTGGCATGCCACCTCATGGCACAACAGCGACAGTGCACATTGCCCCCAAAAACACAGGAAGCTGCATCCCAAAGCTCTTGTTTAGTACTAAACTGCAACAACCTGAAGAGGCAGCGCTACCTTGGGAATAAAATAAAATTTAAAAAAAAAGGAAAAAAATCACTCAGGCAAATTCCTTTGCAAGTAAGAAGTTTGCAAACTAAACCAGGCAGAACGTATGTTTTAGCAACTTCAGCAATTTCTTACCCTTATGGAAGTAGAATTAATTAAAAGAAATTTACTTAGTGCAAATTTAGTACAGAAACATAGGGATCATGGTGCTCATACATAAGGGAAATTCATTCCTTCAGAAATAAAGTGTGGAAAAAATGTCTATTCATCTTGCCGTTTCACATTAAAGAATTGTTTAATCTGGCAGGATTTAATAGGCTTAGTTTCCTTACCCTTGCATCATATCCAGCTGTTTCTCATAGAGCATTCTGAGGCTAAATTAATAAAAGTCCTACAAATATCTTCAAAAGATGTCCAAAAACTTGCAGTTGCCAAGGAAGGATGACAATCCCAAAAGATGCAAGAATGGTGCCTTCAGCAGCAGTCATGCTCCATGACTTTTCTGTTCAGACTCTGAACACGTGTTCCCTGAAGTCACTCTGTACTGTAAAGTTATCACCTGTCTCTTACTGCCTTGAATGATCAGCAGGGTGCACCTTTCAAATGGACTACACTACCAGAGCCGAAAGCAGTTCTAGCTAAGAGAGAATGCCACTTCTGTATATCTTCAGAAGTTCCATTCAATAACAGTCTCTTGTTTCTCTTCCCAGTCCTTTGTTCCAGTCAATATTATATAGGACTTCTGGCTCTAACAGTTATTTTAAGGACTGAGGAACTAGACCCTAGACAAGCTAGAGGCAAGGCAAGGCATTGTTCGTTCCTTTAAGCAAACAATTATGCAAGTCATTTTAATAAGCCAGCTGCTAGTCTTAGCATAAAGGACAAAGCTTGAAACAAATTTTCATAAATGTGTATAAGTTTTTATGTTTTTCTCATATTGGACCATAGGAAAAATGATGACACACCTCAGTAGCTCAGCCATTTTACTGCCAACAAGTTTCCAAATACACTGGCACACATTCCAAGGGAATTCTTTTGATTTAAAAAAAAAAAAACAACAACAAACAAACCAGACTCTATTGTTCCCTTTCTTTAAATAAAGAACCTCATGTAAACACCAAGTTTTTTAAGTCCTGACCAGCTTGTCTCCGGGCTATTGAGCGACTCAGGAGCTGAACTAGCAGCTGGACAATGTCTACTTGCTGGTCCCTTGCTCAGGGCACTGAATTACTGTCTCTTTACACACAAAGTTTTCACTGGTGCTAATCTCCAAGCACACTGAGACAAATCAGCACAACATCTGATCACCTGATCAGTCATTTCAAAACACAACACTAGCTTGACTCTTCTATCACTTAATGCAAGCATATTCTTCACAGCTCAGTCTCATAGACAGAAGGCTCACACAATTTTATTGGTAAAGGAGTATTTCATGTAATTTCAAAATAATCATTGCTTGAGACTTCTGTTGAATCAACATCTCAATTTGTAACTAGCTAGCTTTTCCTTAAGCCCAGACTAATACATAGCCAAAGCAAGAATAAACAAAAGGTCAAAAGAAGCAACTGTGTCTTGGTATGAAAAGAGCTCTGAGTTAAAAGGCTCCTCCATTACATCCAGCTTGGGTACTGGACAAGACTGTACCTAAACTAATCATCAGTATCATCATCTGACTCTTTTGGCAAAACTTTGACACTTCTCAGCAGGCAGAATCAGACCTTCATCTTTCACCCACAACAAAAGTGTAGGTAATTAACATATTCCCATTTACAAACTGCAGTATTCCAAAACACGAAGCTGATATTCTAAGTAGTTTTTCCTTTGAGCAATGAGAACACAATACACTCCTTATTAAACATTCTGTTGGGTGAAGTGATGGTGCAACTGCAGTCTAAGGATGTAGGCCAAAACATCTTGTAAGCAGAGCCTTATTACACTAGCTAGAAACATAATTAACTTTCAGACATGCACATCCTTCTTGAGAACTCATGTTTCCAAAAACTTCTCTATTTTTCTTAGACAACCTGTAAGTAGTATAATAAAAAGTTGTTAAGAGGTTAATTCTGTCAATCTTGCCTGGCATGTAATTTATGCATCGTAGCTCATAACTAATCACCATTAACTGTATGAAAATAAGGATTTCTTGGGAAAATAAGGAATTGCAAGGGATTGCACGTTCAAAATCATGATTTATTGATGTATTTTTTAATCATGTAGCTCCTTGCAAAGATACAGTTTATAAATTATAGAACAAGTATATTTCTTTCCACAGCTTTCACATTTTAGTCCTCAAGTCCAGGTCAGTATTTTGAACCAAGATGGTCAAAGGTCAATTATGCAAAATGGCTTTAAAAAAACTACACTTAAAAGCTTCAGTTCTTCCAGGATCCAAGATACATACATAATAAAGCAGCATTACAATGTCTGCACTACACCCCCAAGCGATATATGCAGGAGAAGCAGCGTACAGTACCTGCACCAGACCTCAAGGTACACTTCATGATTAGCAGTACACAGCACCTGAACATCTACAGCAGCCTCAAAATTTATCTTAGTAAAACAAATGCTCAAAGGATTTACAGCATGTGCGGCAAGGTTAGATGAAGGGTTGTAGCACATTACAATCATGTCCAAGTGAGCCCTGCTTACCTGTGCATTCACACCAGGCCAGCGCACGAGCAGTACACACTGGCATTTCACCCTGCACTATGACACTCCCCAAGCAGGGCCATGCACCTGCAAACCCATCCTACAGCACAACGGACTGTATCCAAGCACTCATTGCCTGGATACCTCTCCCTTCCATGCACAACCCATGGAGAAGGCAGGCTCCACCGAACCTCTACCAAGATCAAATTACATTGATGACCAGCTGATACCACTGCATTGGTGGGGATGTACCTCTGCAGTAAAATTCTATCCTTTGTGCTTGCTTGCCCTTGACTCTTTTTCCTTAGGATTGATGTTGACAAAATGCCAGATCTTAAAGGCAAACAAAGTAAGTTTAATTTAAAGAAAACATTTATTTGAAGTTCTTTTAAGTCACACAGCTTAACAGAGGACAACTTTATCCCTTTCACTTTTCTAGTCTTCACCAGAGAACATACACACTGTCCCATGGACAATGAGATTTTCCTATTGATTCCTTTTGAATGAATTGGTGTCTAGGCAGATGAAGATTCACATTTTAAGCAGACTGATTTAAAAACATTTTTTAAAAAAAACCCAACACAACAAAACAAAACTTTGTTATCAAATTCTTATCACAAATAAAAGGTGTTTAACGCTCATAAGCTTGATCTCAAAACAAAATCCCAGCCATTCACAATCAAATAGAACATACTTTCAGAAAAATTCCCAGAATTTTAAAATGCTCCAAATATATACACATTTATAACTTAAGTGCTTATTAGTTACAATCTTTTACACATGCAAAAGTTGTGAGAAGGGAAGGTGTTTCTTAGAGTGGCTTTTCTGAATATGCAGTAAAACTCTTCACTCGTGCAAAGAACAAAGGGGTGTACATTTTGTCAATGTCGAAAGTAGTAACAGCTGTCTCACCAGTTGATCTGCAAAGAGCATTGCAAAAGTTAAGTTAGACACAAGCTGGTGTTTGAGTCCCTCAATAATGCAACCATGTTCCATAGTACAATGTGTGCATCAAACTACAGTTGGAATAAAGTGTCTTTTGTAATGCCTTGTTCTGAAAGCATTTGAGTATTGGCTGAATCACACTACACGGAATTTACTTCTACTTTCATACCAAAGAAATCACTTTCCCTTTCCAGTCTTATTATTAGCTCCAAGACCTGAACAGTACAGAAACTTCATGCTGAAAAGAATGTCTGTGATATGTGCACTTCTTCATAAATTACTTATGACAACATTAGATTTTACAAAAGCATTTTTTCTGTCTATGGCAGTTACCTATACTCCCAACCACGAGTATTTTATTTCCGGTATTTTATATTTTCACAGCTCAATAGCTGAGCTACGTTCCTATAAAATACTGAATATAAAGATTAAGAACACTGGAAGACAAGGCCTAAATCCGCCCTAACTGTCAACATCAAACATCTGGAAAGCCAACCTGCCAGTAATTTGGAGTGTCAGGTGCAAGAACAGTGGTCATGGCTCCTGCCTGGTTAGTGATCAGAACAGCTGGTCACATGCCCATGTTACGCACTGCTGAATTATATAGTTAGTAAACAGTTCTCACATGACAAGTACAGACATCTTTAGTTTGCACATCCACAGTGGAAAAGATTTATATCTTAATGAATATACACTTTTCACACCCCCTCACTTAGCACCACATTTAGTCATTCAACTCTGATTCAGTTCTGAAATCAGTTCTGTGCATAAATCCTTTAAAAAGCTAAAATACTGCAGTTATACTACTTAGGAAACTTCCCACTGTCATTAGAACAGGTTACTAAAATCTTGGTATTTCTATGTAAAAGTTCATTATGGTACTGCCAATCAGGAGCAGCTATTGTTTTCATGACTTTTTGTTAAAGTCACCTAAGTCTCAGAGTCTTTACATTTTCTGTACTTAGTACTGGACAAATTAACATCACCTTTGATTCTATAGTTTAGTATCCTTCTTTGCTCTTGTTCTCCATTTACTCACCTGCAAGTGATGTGACAAGAATGATGTATCCACACAAGTTTGTTGAACCTCTGGCGCCCACTGGAGCACAACTGTAGTCCTACATGGAAACTGTGATCTGTTTCTTGAGCAGGAACTCGGCGGAAATATCTGTATTTGTGGTAATCAACTGGTTTCTGTACAGAGAAATAAGAAGTTTCATGACCTACAAAGAACACGTTGTGCAACTATTTATCCTAAACAGCTCTGAGACCAGATGTTTAAAACTCTCATACTTTAAAAAGAGTACTAGTACTCCTTCAGAATAAATAAATGTATTTGTTAATGATGGAAGAAGTTTTCACAGAAAGCAAAATAAGCACGGAGGACACCACCCAACTGTGCATACTCACTGTAACACTTCTTACTCTTCACAAGTTTCTCTTGACTGGCATTTTGGTAATCGTAAGAATTTGTAAATAAGTCGATCAAATCATTCAGAGTTCAATTAACAAATAGTGCTTATCTGATTTTAATTGATGTTGTGGAACATAACTGCACAGAGTCAAATCTGATCTCAGAAAATGACCTATTCACCCTTCTTTTCTGTTAGCAATGTTGACACCTAATAGCACCATACATGGAAATTAAGCCTAAGGGGGAGAACAACTGTTTAAATGTGAACCAGATTTTTATTTCCCTTAATAAGTAACGATTACAGATTTGGGGACAAATGTAAGAGATATCACCATACTTATTTATATTTTATTTTTAAACTGTTTAAAAATTAATTTTTTTTAATCCTCCGGTGTAATGCAACTTTTTGGGTCCCTTAAAACATTCAGTCTGAGTAAAATCTTGTTAGGAGCCCCCTCCTTAATCTATTTTTCCTCTATTCCATTTTTTTACCTACCTCTTCCTTTTTCTTCGTTATTACAGCAAATACTTTGGTTTGATTGTCTATTTCCTGGGAAAGGCGATAATGGCCAAGCAAGATTGCATCCGTTCTGTAAGGTTAAAAAGGAGGATAATGTCAAGGACATAAAAATATTCTCCATCTCAAAAGCATGATGTTCTTATAATACAAATATCAGCAATGAAACAGAGACTGACTGCATAGCATAATTATATAAACTATTTCTTATTTCCTTTCAGTAAAGGCTCATCAATGATATTAAATGATGAAAACATTTTGGGAAGTTGCTTCTAATTTTCCCAAACAGGACAGTGAAGAGAAGTTAGTTGGTTCTACCCAGCCTACTGCTAAATATTTACAGATTTCTGGTGAACAGCTCAAACTTGTTTTGAAGTTGCAAACGACTGTCTATGTTTTTATGTGCAAACATCGGAAAGTAATAATTTAGTCATATCCCACTGAAATCTTCACCTTCCTTCAGTTAAGGAAGTGTGAGAAGGCAGTCAGTAACAAAATAGTATCTTTAAAAGGATTGTTCAATCTCCTTGCCTTAAAATTTTCAAATCACATAACCCACAAAGGAAATCTAATTACAGTATCAGCACCCTAAAATGAAATGTATCTTTGCCTAAAGATCAAAATTTTTTGTAGTTCTAAGGAGAGAATTATAAACATCTATAACACAATATAAATAACATTGTTTTGCTAAGCCAGGATATAGAACCTGAGACAAAAGTAAATAGAAATTGCTAGGTAAAAGCAAAATGAAAACTGTAGCGCCAAATGCTTTATTTCAGTAACCTTGTGTTTTTAGTCCGTAAGCGAGGAACTATAGATTGAGGATCTTCAGGAGTTGTTAGCATCATAACTTGACCATCTGGAAAGAATCTCAAATACCTGCAAAAACATAATTACACAATGGAAACCTAGAAAACATATCCTTTTCCTGTTTTTTTTCCTGTTTGTTTTTAAAGTCACAGGATGCTACCCAGAAGGATTTAGAGTTCAATTGGTAATAGCATTTGAAAACACATTTCTTCACACATAACAGAAAAAAGAGATCAGAAAACAAAAGAGAGTTATGAAGATTGAAAGATTAAGTTATGAAGAGTCATGAAGTTTATCACCTCTATCAAAGCAAGGTGGCTACCCTGGGATCAAAACTGACCTCAGGTTTCTTCATTCCTAGCATCCACTGAGACCAATGCAACAAAATCTCACTCACAGTATCAGTACAGAATTAGCAATGTTATATGGAGCTTTTCAGGTTCTGAAATATGACTGATTTTTACAGTACTCAAATACTGTGCTCATGTTTGAGACTACAGCAACAGCCATCAGATTAGATTGTCTCTATGAACAGCTTCCAGCTCAGAAGGAACAGCAGAATGAAACAATAAATGCTGGGAATAGCAAGATGAACAACAGCGGAAAAATAGGCTGAGGAAACAAATGGCAAGGCATTTACAGCAAGTTGAGAAAGCCAAGACTCTTGATTTTTACAACTGATTACACAGAAGCTAAACAACAAATCTTGTGTAATAGCATGTATTCTCTTAGCTGAGTTGTGTCCTGTATTGTATCAGAAATGTAAAGCAAAAGTAGCTTAGGGAAAGAAATCTGTGGATTATTACTGTTGTTTGTGTTCAAGCTTTAGCCACATGACATGGTTTAAGTGAGAATGAAACATGTTTCTAAGCTCATTTCTCATTCTCATAATAAATCCTATTTCTAAGACCGATTCTCAAAAAATACACATTGCTTTATATACTGTGGCAATCCCATTCATCATTACAGAATGATTATTGTCTGTGATAGCAAGGAGTGGATTTAAAGAACTTAAGAGAGAGAAACATTTCACTCACTCATTGTACTACAGCTCTACCTGTAATATTCCACTTGGTGCCATGCTCTATAGAAACCATCAAGAGACTGCTCTCCTTGACGTATGTACTTTGTCTTGCTGATATATACACCTACAGAAAAGGAAGATATAGGTATATAAACAAAAATTAAGAACATAAAATATTTATGATGAAAAAGCCAATAACCTAAAACTTTCCAGGATGCTTTTGTTACTTAAATACATAGAAGGTTTTATTTTCATCCCTTGCACCCTTCCCTTCTCTCTGCAGATATTCTACAAATTCAAATGCACAAACAAGTTCATATTAGGTCTAACAACAACGTCATAAACATCAAACCCATGTGACTGTTTCTGTCATGGCTACGCACATAGTTAAAACTATTTCCAAAAGTACAGCTTACCATCAAATCGAACACGAGGCCTCTCCAAAAACATGTCCCTCCAAGAGGCATATGGAACAAGTTTATTGCAGCTCCTGCCCCATATTTTCAAACAGACTTGATGCCAGATTTCAGGATCTCTAGTGAAAATGAGAAAAAAGCAAGCCCCGTAACTTCCCTACAAACCCTGTTTAACTTTTATATATCAATATGACACTCTCTTACTTAGTTTGGATGCAACTAAAGGAAACTTTACTGAACAAAAATAGCTCATAATGTAAAACCATTGACTAATTTACTTAATCCTGGAGTGTTTGAAAGCCTTTTCCTCTTCCCACTGAAATTCAAGAACAAAGTGTCATTGTCATCCAAGTACAGAACCACAATTCTGCAACACCACGGCACTTCTCAGTGTGGCTATATGAGGATGACAGCACAACAGACCCTATTCTTGGAGACCTGAAACTCTAACTTACAAACAAGAGCAAGCAATACTTTCTGCTAGATTTTTAATTACAGTAAAGTCATTTATCTCACATACCATTTAGTAGTGTATTCAAAATCTGATTAGCACTGTGAGGAGTATAACGTGAAAATGTCCATGAGAAGGAAAAGCAGGACATACTTAGTGCAAAGAGAAGCTTCACTCTAGATAAATTATCTACAATACCTGGCACAAATGTAAAATCCTCGACAAACAAGAGATAATTGCTCCAATGATCTTAGATCCAAGTCACTTGAAACCACCCATCGGAAAATGTACATTAGTACTTCCATAGGCAATGCTAAAAAGAGAAAAGGAATCCTTGTTAGATCCAACCTGTAAATCAAGAGATTATTTATAATTCCAGGTTTGCTTTTGACTTTCCATTAAAAAATCCTACTTTTCACATTGTAGCCTGATGCCAGAGAACAAAAAAACAAAAACTCTAACATAAAAGGTCACTATAGATTAGACGTGACGTCCATGAAGGATCCTTTTCACCCTACTAACTTCTGAAGCAGACACTGAGATTTTTTAAAAGTTTTTATTCTGCTATTAAAAAGTCGGTAAAAAAGATACTACAACACCAGGACTGGCTGGAAAGCAGAATATAAATCTAGAAAGACACAAAGATTGCTGCTCAAAGGACACATCTCCTAAGATAAATTTAGAGTGATGTCTGCAATATCTTGTCTGTACTGGCAAAAAAAGAAAATACACTTTCCCAAGTATACAATGTACCAGTTATTAAAATATTTTTTTAAAATCCTGTTCTCTTCAGGTTTTTATTTGCTTCACTTTATTTTCTTTCCTTGACCAGAACAGAGATCAGGCCAAGATTTCAAAGTGCAACTAATAATTTGGGATGCAGAACAAAGGCATCTGTTTTTAAGAGAGATCATAGCTCATATACACTCTGTACAATTTAGATCTCATAAGCAAGTCTCAGAGTAATGGTCCTAGAACTGAAGCACTGAAAGTCACTAACCTTCAAAAGACTTTCTAGCCTTCTCATATAGTCTTTCCGAACTTGAAAACACACTTGTTGCAAAAATCTCATACAGAATCAGACAAAATCAAGAAATGTAAAGATGCAAACTCTTCACAGAACAACTGTCTCTTACTCACAATTAAAAATTGTAATACGTATTTGCAAACCAAACCAGAAGAACTGGAAGGAAAACTGGAATACACTTACTTCAGCAAGTCATTCCTAGAAGCTGCTACTTTTAAGTATGTCTCTCATCCTGAAAATTTTACTCAGAAGTACTACATGGAAAAGCTTGTGTGACAAAGACAAGATCATGTGTGAGAACAACATTTGTTTAGCTAGCTGGTATATTTTTTCCTTTGTATTTAACTATAGAAGTAAATAAAGAGATAATGTATGCACGTCTTCAAAGGTGGCTTTTGAATGAAGGAAACAAATATTTTAATAAAGTAAAGCATCTATATAAATTCTGCCTCTTAACTCTTACAGCATATCTTAAGTCATACCTGAGATATGAGTCTGGCTGACATCAACTTCAGGCTGACAAAGTTTGACTGACGACTCCTGAAGAGTTAATTGCTGCTGGAAATCTGTCAGGAGATCTGCCATTTTGTCATCCTCTTTGTTATCCTCAACACTAGAAAAGGGGCAATGCCAACACTGTAATATTGGACAAAACATACCAACAGATGTCCTCATCTTGGCATCAATCCACTGCGTTACTCTCATTCAACAGAGCTGTTTCCTGTATATTTTTAAAGCAATCTCATTTCATCATACAATAAAACAACTACTGAAATATTATCAAGTTTATTTAGATGTTGCTGAAATGCCTCTGACAGTAACAACTGGTTTTTTTAAATTAAATTCCCATCCCAATTTTTTTTTGTATTTGACACTTTTTCAGTGAAGTCACTGAATAAGTCCTTGATCCCATGAAAAGCCAAAGCTCATCTTTCACTTTGTCTAAGATACAGCATATGCAGGAAATAAAGTGTTGTTAATGAAAAGTTTCATTTTATAATCCTTCTCATAATGTAAGATATTGAAAACAATTAAGGATTTTTTCACTCTTGTGTTATTCACTAAAGAGCGATCCTTGGTGGGTTTATTCAACAGTAATGAAGGAAAACTTCATAATTTTGTACCTATTCTGTAAAAAGGCAGAAATAATAAATTTCAGGAGGCAGAATAAGATAGCAGAACAGAAACACTAAGCTTGCTACTCATCAGTAAACTGAAAGATTACTAAGTGATAAAAGAACATTACCACATTAAAAAAAAATCTAAGTTTAAGTTGTATGTCATAAAATGATCTTTTAATAGCTGCCTGCTTGCTTGCCCCATATAACTAGAAACTACACAAAACTCCTTGAGCACATCACAAAACACTTTCTTCCCCCTGACTTGGAACACAAGCTGATTAAGAAAACTTCCAATCACTTCTTAATACTATTCAGTTCTACTCTAAACAAGCTAATAGAATGAGCTGAGAATAGAGGCAAGCAACTAGTAGATCTATTAATGGGTTTTAAAGTATCATAGAGAAGACAATTATGTTTGGGCCTCTCATAACTAAGGCTACAGTAAGATACTGCACTAAACATACCTTCCTTTATTTTGATAAGTATGATAGTCACTCCCCATAACTACAGGCCACACTGCAAACTATTTTTTCAATTCTAATTGTGTAATTTGTTTTTTATCTTGAAGATTTTATGAAACACCTACAACAATAATTCAGAAAGCACAAACACCACAACTAAAATCTCTTGAAAAAATACATCTCTACAAATACTGCTTTTACACAATTGAGACTACTGGTTGTTTTTCCCTCGCTGTCGCACAGTGCTGCGAACAGTACAGCAGCATTTAAAGAAACAAATAAAAATTCAGAGAATTGTAGAATCATTTAGGTTGGAAAAGACCTGTAAGACCATCAAGCCAAAGCAGTAACTGTTAACAGCATTGCCACGTCCACCACTAAACCATGTCCCTAACTGCCACATGCACACATCTTTTAAATATCTCCAGGCACAGTGACTCAACCTTGTCTCTGGGCAGCCTGTTCAAGTGCTTGACAACCCTTTCTGAGAAGATATTTTTCCTAATATCCACTCTAAAGCACACCCTGAGGTAATTTCTTCTTGTCCTGTTGCTTGTTATTTGGAAGAAGAGACCAACCCCTACCTCAATACAACCTCCTTTCAGGTGGCTGTAGAGAGCAGTAAGGTCTCTTCTGAGCCTCCTCTTCTCCAGGCCTAACAAGCCCAGCTCCTTCAGCTGCTCCTTGTAAGATCTGCCACAAGCTGACAGACCTGTCACAAGCTCTGTTGCTCTTCCCTGGACTCGTTCCAGCACCTCAATGTCTTTCTTGTAGTGAGTGGCACAGAACTGAATACAGTACTTGAGGTGTGGCCTCACCAGTGCCGAGTACAAGGGGACAATTTGCCCTGGTCCTGCTGGCTGCACTATTGCTGATACAGGCCAGGATGACACTGGCTTTCTTGGCCACCAGGGCACACACACTGGCTCATGTTTAGTCAACTGTCAACCAGGATCCCAGGGTCCTTTTCCAATAGGCTGCTTTCCAGACACTCTGCCTGCAGCACTGCATGGGGTTGTTGTCACTCAAGCACAGGACCCAGCACTCGGCCTTGTTGAAACTCACACAATTGGCCTTGGCCCATTGATCCAGCCTGTCCAGATCTCTCTGCAGAACCTTCCTACCCTCCAGAAGGACCACTCCCGCCCAACTTCATGTCTGAGAGTTTTAAAGGAGTAGAGAAAATGATGCTAAAGTAAGAAAATAATCCAATGAAAATCAATATTTTTACATTACTATAGCACATAATCCAATAGTTTTCCTAGAGCACAAATGCACAGCAAAGATTTCATGCCAGCAACACATTCAGAAATTAAAATAATGGATGTAAATAAAATACTTAGCTCATCTTGCACTCTTTTATATTAAGTCAACTGCTGCACTGGAGCTGTCCTGCCCTGGGGCAACAAGACTGAGTAGTAATACCACAGGTTGTGCTTTCCTTTTTCATTCTCCAATTTAAAACTCTTCATTTCTTGATGCAGCTCTCGCAGCACCAATGGCTGCTATGAGTAAGCAAGTAATTAGGAAGCTGTTTCATAAGCTTGTCTAGGCTAGGCTACAGGGGCTGTAACACAAGTTTTGGCCCTCAACTGAATTCTGTCCTTGAAACATAAGTTTTGGGATCAAGTTAAGCCAACCTTAAGCCACTACACATCCACTGCATTGAGGCTAGGTGTATTCTGATGCTTGCAATGATGAAAGAGGAGTCAGATTGCAATCGCTCCATTGAAAATGCTCTCCTTTGGCTATGTTAGCTCAGGAACAGTAGATTATTCCATTGCTTAATTAAGATGCTTATTTCATAGTATGAAGCTTGAACTAACTAATCTTTTTGCCATCTATAACTTTATATATTCCTAAATCTGAAAATCAAAAATAAAGTGACTGATGCTTCCTTTTTTTTAAGTAAAAATGTAACTATTTGTAATCCTTCCCTCTGAAATTAGCTAGGCCCCAAACATGCCTGCTACTGTCTTTGAAAAATATAGAAAAGTCCTCCTTGGGCTTATACATCTGTAAATGTTCTGTGAAGCAGTTTACTCAACTGAGAATAGGTAAGTCTTCCAAATATTAAGAGACTTACAACTGCATATTACAGCAGAGTATTGATATGCTTCAGAAACAAAACATAATGTTTCAGTACTCCTATGCACTTAATTAGTAAAATTTCATACTTACCACCTCTTTCCAACTCCATCACCCTCTGGGGACCGTGTATAGGTGATCTTGAACTCTATATCAGGTACAAGCTGCATGGCTAGACGATAAAACTTGATGGCTGAAAATAAAGGTTTGATCTTTAAACATATCTGATATCCGTAATAGCTTATCAAAGCAAAGACTGTTTTCAGAGAGATGGTTTCAGCTAAAAGCACTAAAAAGGTGGAAAATGCCTTTGTCTAAGAAAGCCTATTTAGTCTAAACTATTAGGTTTAAATTCAATACAGAAGAGAGAAACATTAGGTACCTATTTTCAAAACTAAAAACCTCATATACTTTTTCAGAATAAAGAGTTATCTCAGATGTGTCTCAGCTTTTACGGAGTTACCTTAATTACTACAAATTCAACCACGGAGTACAAAATTTTACATTAAAACACTACAAAGTTTGTCGTCCAGCACTTGCAAAGATTTCTCAGTAAGTTGTAAAGATTTTAGACAGTGAATCAACAACTAACCATAAGTTAAATGAAAGAGGAAAATTATGCAGGTACCTTACATCCCTGGTATAGCACAGACAGGCATTCAGACACATACAATACTACAGAGGTGAGAATGATGACTAAAATATTGTTGCAATTTTAAAATTTCAACAATAGATGCAAAACATATCAATTTCTCTATGGAAACCCCTGAGAACTAAAGAAGGCACAGAAGCAAGCCACTCAACACACTGCAGGTGAGGAAGGCAGCCTTGTCACAAAACTATGTGATGTGAAGGAAAAATCGACAGATTAGGTTTTGCACACTTTTCTCACATACAGAAAAAATACTTCTGCCTTTAATACTACAAAGATCCTACAAACACTGAATAGAGAAAGAGGTTCAGGAACGTCACTGTGGCAACAAACTGTTATTAAAGCTGCAGAATGTCTTTCCTCTGAGTCAGCTTTGTGATCCTTCTTAATTTAAATTAATTCATTGTATGTACATTCAATCTATTTTAATACCAGCATTAAAATAATGTATGCATTTATATGTTTGCTTGTATTCCCACATGGTGATACCAAGATCAAAGGACAATTCTTTTTCAGTTTGGACTCTTAAAACTAAAACTCATATAAAGCATCAATTAGTGTGGAGATCAGAATTTGTCTAGTGAGTCTGAGAAACCCTAGTTTGGGGTTAGTAAGTGTTCCTATTTTCTTGAGTTCGCGTCAGGGCCAGTGACTGACAAATGAGTATCCTTTGGCTGCTGAGGATGAGAAATACCAGCAGCCAGCTAAACAATGATCAATCTCAACTTCAGCATTTAATCTTGCAGACAAGGCCTCTACTGCACTTAAGCAGGAACAAGCTGCAGCACACAACTGTCTCACAAACATCAGGTATCAGCAGATTTCAGAAGCAGGCTTGGATTCTGGTGACCTGGGCCAGGTCAGCAAATAAAAGCCTGGTCTGAAAACAGATGTCCCAACATATGCTCAGTAATATATCTGTGTCTGTCACAGGATTGTGCCTCCAAGGTCTCACATAGATCTATCAGTAGAAACAGTTCCTTTTTGTTTCTCTAAGTTTGAAGTCAAATTCAGTTGAGAAAGATGCATTCATACTCATGCAATCTAGTTGTCTGAAACACTTTTGTGAATGGAATTCTGTTAGGTATTACTATTTCTCTGCTGTCCCATTTAACATCTGAGTGCACTGAAGCAAATGAAGCCACAGCTTTCATTTTATATACACAATGCTTAAATAGACTGCTTTCCTCACTTTTTTTTGTTTACTTGGAAAGAACCTTCACAATCTACTACATGATTTCCTAAATATGTACCAGACTTTTAGTTCTGACAGATTTTTTTTACTGTGCATTTAATCCCATACTGAACACCCACCATATCTTAGCCTAAAGTAATTTTGCCCTGTAAAAACACGTAATAAATTAGAAACTGAGACAACTAATTTTATTACCTACAAGGAAATCATTTTTCAGTTAATACAAGATATGAAACAACAACCGGAAATTCCTGGAAAAGAAAGGATAATTCCCACGGTGGAGTGGAAATTTTGTATTCAGCATGTGACTTGAGTTCAGGAACTTCCAAAGTTCTCTCACATTTGTGTATCTTAACTTAGTTTGCACGTGCACTTTAAACACGGTGGCCAAACCCTCTGGTGTATGAATAGCATGGCACACATGCTCTGCTTCACTTCCTTTTTCACAAGAAAGAAACAGAAAATTGGTATCTCTACTACTGACCTACAGGACTTGGAAGTTAGGACAGACTTCTTGCTCTCTATATTCTGAAAACTATGTATGAGATAGGAAACTTTGAATTTCCATTTTTACTAGTGCTGATAGCAAGACTGCAGGCAAGCTAAGCACCCTAAATATTTATGACAAACCTCAAAGACTACCAGATTTAAACATTCACTGCAGAAATTCTTAAAAAAGCTATTTTAGCATGTTGTGTTAATTAAAAAACAAACAAAAACCTGAAAGCCCAAACAGTCCCCTCCAAAAAAAAAATAGAGCACCAAAAACCCCCCATAACCAAACAACAAAGCATTCCACAAATTAAGTAGTTTTGTTCACAGTGGACTTATGAGCACAAGAAATATACTATATTGCCTTAATTATTATGCTAATTTCACATTACAGAAGTCACACAGAGAAGCATTCTATACAAAGAAGCAATCCAGTGCAGCATTACATTGCAATATTTCAAGATACTGTTATTTTGCCTGAAAGCTAGAAATTCCTTCCTTGACCTCACTTTTAGCTTTACCTCAACGTTAGAACTGTGATATGATGGTTCCTTCTACAGCATATTTGTTTGCTTATCTGAATTAAAGAGCTCTCAAAAGACTATTAGCCTGTAGTTTAAGCTCACTGGCACCATGCGGTTTTGCCCATAAATCAGAGGGTGCTAGATTTCTCTACAGTAAGGGTGTTCATTGTAGACTTCCATATTACCTTCATAGAGGGCCCCATTTCGTTCTTCTTCCACTGCCTTCAGGAAAAGTTCTTTTGCCTGCACAATAAATTACACAGAGCACTTCTTAAATTCCTTATAAACACGAGTGCAACACACTTGACTTAGAATTATTTTTGATCTTACCTACTGTAGCCTATGATAGAGATAAACAAAATAATTCCATAAAGAAGACATACTCATGTGCTGCAAGACATAACTGTAACTCCCACTCAACAAACTATCTATATTCCTGCTGCTCGCCCCTTACCTAGTCTTTCAGAAAGCAGATTGTGAAGGTGACACCAAGGCAAACATAAAGACTAGAAAAATCAGTATAGGATTATAAAGACATTAGTATGGGACAACAAGTTAATATCCCGTTGTTTCTCCAGATTTAATTCAGCATTAGCTTTTAGGATAATTATATTGGAACAGTAATACAGACATATAAAACCTCAAAATTATGCATCTTTTTCTGTACCTTTTCCTCTTTTGCTATTTCCTGTTTCCCCCTGGCATCAACAGACTTTAGTCCAGGTCCTCTTGATGGTGCTCTGCATGGCAGCGGTTCCAACCCACTAGAACTCACACCTGGGGCAAGCTCAAACATCCACTGAGCTCTAAACATCTGGAGCTCTGCCTAAAAAACATGATTAATTCAACTTAGTATCACATATTCAGACAGTACATCTTCTGAGGAGAAATTATAAAGTACAAACACAAAAAAGAATTTCAAAACTAAGCTTTATGTTTCTAAGTCTTAGATGGCTTCAGTGAATTTAGGCACAGAGAGTTAGCAGTTGTTTTATGGTAAATTAAAAATAAAGTGCACAAGTACTAGTTCAGTCTCATTCAATAACAAAAGTGCTTTACTGGACTGTTCACCTCGGAAGAAAAACCGATGTTTCAAGAAATGGCTGTTAGTACCATGGTTATGACCTAAGACTCCACAGAAAGTGCTCTTTCCAGACAAGATCACATCTGTTCTTGTTTATGCAGAATTATCATAAGCAAGAAGTCAATTAGCTCTTAAAATTAAAATTTAGAAAACCTAATTTTTTGTACACAAGCATACTAAGCTCTCTGACAATCAAGGCGATAATTTTTACAATATACAAGACCTTACTCTGTTCTCTTTTAAAAAGTATGGACTATGCTCTGTGAAACAAGACAAGTTACAATTCTTGTCATGCCTTTTTTCAGCATCTTTGAAGTTACACTTTACATGTCTCTTGCAATCATCACAACTTCTGGGGAGCAACTACACAGAAATCTAGTCTTGTAAGAGAACACACTTTTCTATCACACTACTTTTATCAGCTTTCTGGTCCAGTAGGAAGTGACAACTTAAACTGGAATTTGATCCATACAGAAACTGCTGTCCAACTTCTACGGCTCTTCAAAGAAATTCCAAATCTGTCACAAACTTTCTTTTCATCTACACAGATAGCTGAAGACTGAATTTGACACTTGGAACACAATGCAAAGTTTATCTCACTTTTGGAGGAGCAGACAGATTAAGCATTTGTCAGATCAACAAATGTGTGGTAACTAAATGAGGATAAGTGATGCAGCTTAAACCATGGCAGTACTATGTTTGTAAAAACCCACTAGCATGAGAGACATACCTGAAGATTTGCTTCACCAGATCTTTCACTGTCATCGGTTTTTACCAAATCAGCTTGACAATCTTCTTCAGCTTCTGCCTAGTAGAGAGCAGTCAAATGTGATTATAGGGTCTGCCTAAGTCTCTACAGCACATTCACAAAGAACAACTGTCATGGACAACTATTAAAAAATAACATCAGGCATGCTCCCCTTTTTATTATAAAAATGAACTTTAAAACTATGGAGATCAGTTGTACTTCCCTATTAATTCAATGAAGATGGGTTTTGCATTTTAGACACATTAATCCAACACAGATCAGTTGTGCATCACCTGAAGACTTCCATGCTTCAGTACACCAGCACACCTGACTAAATACACTAAGTGTGTATGTCAAAGCATAAAGCAAAAGCTTCAGTATTAAACAATAATGTCCTTTGTTCAACAAATTTAAAGTCACCATGTTCTCATTGTAAAGATAACCAGTAGTTTTGATTTAACATTTGCAAGACCACAAAAGTGCTTTGAATAACAACAGATACTTTATTTATACTTGTGAAACTAAACATAATTGGAAAATTATTTTCCCAGTAGAGGAAACAGGTGAGCAAGAACACTATAAAACACTAGTGGCATTAAACCTGAGCAAGGATTAAATAACTTGGAGATTTCATGGACTTTGATTCCATAATTTAAGTGCAGGCAGTTAACGCCCTATGAGTTGCAAAAGTCCTACTACATTATTAGTATCCAGGAATATTTTGTTGGCCAAGGAGAGGCAGCCTAGGAATGAGCCAGCACTGATATGGGTGTTTGTAAGTGCATTAGGGCACTGGGCTGACACAAGTAAGGCCTAATTCTGCCTGTGCAGAGTGCAAGGCTTCTGGTTTGCAGCTGAATTATGTCCAGTCACCTCTCAAGGCTGGCCAAAATAAGCCTGGTTTCATCTGCAAAATGCAGAAACTAGCAATTTCCAAACTAAATCAACACACTATCTTCTGGTGCACAAAGACATGCCCATTAAAACCTTTAACCTCAAGTCTGTAAACAAACTGATTTAAGCGTTGAAACTACTTAGAAGGTTAGGAAGCTGGATGAAGTTTACCTCATTCAAAAACTTTACATTTCAGTAATCTGAAAAATATATTTCACTAAACTCCTGATTTTCATCCCCTTCTCTCTGTTCAACTGCCCTTCTTCTTAATTTCTGAGTCACAGTCAGACGTGGTAGTGGACCAACTGCATTCAAAATGTCATTAGATGCTCTTTAAAACCTAAATACATTCTCAACTCAAATAAAAAATACTATGAAGATCTGGCCCACAGTCTAAAAACTGTCAAAAACCATCATGAAGTTGATTACAACCAAAGTTGTGACTTTTGTCATTACCTCCCCTATACTGTATGCATGTGTGATCTGCAGTCTCTCATATCAAAGGTCTGTCTTCTGGCAGCAGCAGCAGCCTAAGCGGCCACCCCTCTAATTTTACCAGTAAATTAATTACATCACATTGCTACTGCACAGGAATGAACTGGAAAACTGATCTCTATTAACAACCTTTCCACTATTTATCTGACCTGCTGAAACCCTAAGATTTCACTACGACAATTAAGTCAAGACAGGCACAGTGAAGCAAGGACCTTCACCAGCAGACAGCTCATGAGATCCCACCTAAAGCACTTCACAACGTGTAAAAATTGGCTCCTTGTCCCCACTCTGACAATACTCACATTGTACGTAAAGTTTCTAAAATGCACAAACACTGTGCTCTAACTGCTATTCAGAGGATAAATCTAGACTGTTCATCTTTGTGCTGCTGGCCTTCTTCCTCATACAAATCAGCTGTCACATGGAATAGTGACTTCATCCTGACTGAAAGCTAGACATCATAGTGTGTACTGACTGATCGGCTCAATTAATTTTCCATGAGAAAAGTGGTAGTCGTCAAGCCACCAAATGTAACATGTCAAAAGTAAACATCTGAATTAGGCTGTGACCTGTAAAAAATGAAGTCAGCTGAGTAGATCGGATTTTGATCTGCCTGCAAAGCTTTAGAAACCATTTGCCAAATGCAAAACTAGTTTACTTGCACAGTTGAGTTTTGTTTTGCAATCAATAATTGCATTCTGATTTCCTCAGAGTACATTAACCGCTTACTAAACCGTCTGTAATGTCAGGTCCTTTAATAGTTCCGATATCTGTTTCAATCAACAATATAAAACCAAGATCAGAAACAGTTTGAAGCCGAGTGTCACCAGTTGAACAGGGCTGTGTTATGTGTGAACCATACAGAACTCAGGGACGAGGAAGCAAGGTAAAGCGAAACAGCGACTGTCAGCTAACATTCCTCTTTCACGAAAAAATGAGAAAGTCGCCCTATTTTTCTGTAAATGTGGTAGAAGCAACACCGTGTTCAAAACGAAGAGTTTTTATTACCGCGGTGAGACATTTTAAGAGCTCCTGTGTAATATAAATGGTTTAATTTTGAGTGATCGAGTTCTCATCATGGACACTTGAATCCATATTGAGGCGCAGTCGATAGAGTAATACTGAACCAAGGAGTATATCTGATACTTTAAAAGATAAACGCAAATAACTTCAGTCCCTGGCCCACGGAGCCCTTTAATTACTGAGTGACTTTATGCCACCACATTTTCGAGGCAAGAAAGGGAAAGGAAGGGCACGCTCCTCTGTAATGACACAGGGATTTTTTTCACGCGCTCCTACGGCAGCTACATCGCTCCCGAACGAAGCAGCCTCACTCATCCAAATCCTCTGCGGGGGGCGGCCGTGTATCGCTGCGGCGGGGCGGGACCACGGCACGTTTCCCACCAGCAACACCCGGTGCCCGGGGGCGGACGGGCGAGCAGCGCAGGGCTGCCTGTCAGCAACTCGGCCAGGGGCCGCTCCCGGGCACACATCCCCTGTCCCAGTCCCGCCCGGCCGTCCCCGCACGGCGGCCGAGCCCCCGCCGCCCGGGCCCGCTCACCATGCTGCCGACGCTCGGGCGGCGCTGTCCCGGCCCGGGGGCTCTGCCCCCCCGCTTGGTCCGTGTGTCCTCCCTGCCCGCGGGGGGCACTTAGCAGAGTTCTCGGTCGGAGAAGCGCACCACGCAGCGGGAGTCCCTGCGGGCCCTGCGGACGGCAGCCATCTTCCCGGCGAGCGGGGNCGCCCGCGGCGGAGCGGCGCAAGGCCTGCTGGGGAGCGTAGTCCGCAGCGGGCCCCCGTGGGAAGGGCGGCGGAGCAAAGTCTGCCGGGAACTGTAGTCTCCGCGAGTGGGGAGCCCAGGGGCGGGAACCGAGGGGAAGCGGCGATGTCTGGGAGCCGCGATTTCCGCCGTGACTGCGATCAGGCCGGGGCCCTGGCACAGGCGAATTGCCGACGGGGTAACGAGGGAGCGCTGAGTGCTGCGGCTGCGGAGATAGCAGCGGTGCCGAGGCCATTGAATCTCATGGCCTGGTCATTTGTCCGTCCAGTTCAGTGAGCACAGTTACCACCTGCTGTCAGCACACGCTTCGTCAGTTTTTCTAAAATGGGACTAAATCTGTTTTTTTTCAAAGCGTATCACAGTCTTTTTGTTCTAGAAGAAAACCACGTGTATGGATCTGTGAACCTTTGTGCATATCTACAGCCCTGAGTGTTTTCAGGAGCAGGAGGAGGCGTGTGTCTTTGGAGGGGCAGGTGAGCGCTCAGGCTCGGGCAGCAGAAGCACGAAATGGGGGTGCAAGGGCTGTGGGAGCCAGCGTCAGCAGTGGGTTTCAGATCCAGGTGATGTGGAGCTGCTCTGTGGAAAGGAGAGTGTGAGAGGCAAGGGGGCTGGCAGGGCAGCCGGAGCTGGTGGGGAGCAGGGGGCACTGGGTGCTGCTGGCATGCTGATGGGTCCTGTGTGGGCAGTTGAGATGACACAGCAACACCACTTGAGGTTTTGAGATGGGGTGCTCGTGGCTGCAACTGGTTATCATTAGTGCTGCTTCTCGTTTGGAGTTGGGAGTCAAAGCTGCTTTTCTCCTGCCTGGGTGTGCCTCTTTTTAGATGTCAAACATTAGATATTAGTAAAAAATCCTTTACTGTGAGGGTGGTAAGGCAGTGGCACAGGTTGCCCTGCGAAGCTGTGGATCCCCCATCCCTGGCAGTGTTTAAGGCCAGTTTGGATGGAGGTCTGAGCAACCTGGTCTAGCGGAAGATGTCCCGGCCCATGGCAGGGGGCTGAAACTAGATGATTTTTAACGTCACTTCAAATCTAAATAATTCTGTCATTCTTTTGGGAATGAAGAAGCCTTGCCTCTAACAACAGAAAAACGGCATCCTGTGGCTGAGTTCTAATATGTGGTTATGCACGTGGGATGTAATAGGGGTGGCTTAAAGCAGAATTCTCATGTAATCTCACTGCTCCTCCTGGCTTCACTGAGAATCATGCCTGTCTGCAGGAGGGAATTTAACTATTATATATTCATGTAAATGTAAAGATTAGCCTCTGATTAGATGAGGTGGAGGGAGGCACGCAGAACTTTGTTTTTCTCCACACCTGTTTTAACGAATGAATGACTTGTCCTATACTGTGCTCCTGAATTACAGCACCAGCTCATCCTGTCTTTCCAAATCCTGGGAATTAACTCTATGCTTTACTTTTAAAACCTAAGGGATGAAGTGTAAAAAGAAACAGACTTCCTGAATCACTATTACAGACGGTTCTGATAATCAGTTGTTTCAGACCAATTTTTTCTTCCTTGTTTTCCTTTCTCTGCCCTTCCGAGTATGTCTTAGGCTGACTCTGTCAGAGCCAGAGTGAGCTGCTGGTGCTTGGGTGTGGAAGGCTCAGGCCCCCTCTAGCAGCACTTAAAATGTCGATATTCTTTTCATTTGTTCACGGTTTATATTTCTGCGTTCTAGTTTTGTTGTTTAAACTCTTCTCTGCGATGTGAGAGAGGCCCATCATCATTGTGGGGTTTTTGTTTTGTTGGGCTGGGTTTTGTTTTCACAGAATCACAGAACTGTTAGGGTTGGAAAGGACCTCTGGAGGTCATCTAGACCAACTCCCCTGCCCAGGCAGGGTCACCTAGAGCAGGTTACACGGGAACACGTCCAGGGTGGGTTTTGAATGTCTCCAGACAGGGAGACTCCACGACCTCCCTGTGCAGCCCGTTCCGGTGCTCTGCCACCTTCAATGTACAGAAGTTCTTCCTCACGGCTAAATGGAACTTCGTGTGTTTTAGTTTATGGCCATTGCTCCTCTTCCTGGACCACTGAAAAGAGCCCGGCACCATCTTCTTGGCACCCGCCTTTGAGATATTTATACACATTATCCCCTCCAAGTGTTCTCCAGACTGAGCAGGCCCAGCTCCCGCAGTCTCTCGTAAGAGAGATGCTTNGGCGGGCCGGGGGACCCGCGTTCCCGTACAGCGAGGAACGGGAGTGGGAGCACTCGCGTATGCCGGCGCCGAGGCTGGGCATCGGGCGCCCGGAGCTGGCCTGAGCGGCGGACCCGCCATCGCCCTTCTGCCCCTGCCTTGCTGTGCAGCTCATGGGGCACCCCCAGAGCCCTGCCTAACAAACGTGGCAGCCGCTGGGACCGCACCCATGGACATCCTCGGCTTTGAGCAGCGCCTTGCTCAGGGCTTTCTGCTTGTTACACCTTCGGGTTATTGCCAGAGCACAGGACAAGTTTAAAAAGGCACATGCTGATTGTTTACTGTCTGCGTTTCTCGGCTATGGCAGAGTGAGCCAGTTTCGCTTTCAGTTCTCGGCGCTTCAGCCCTTCAAACAGGAGTGGATACGTATTTAAAGGGTTCATAAGGGGAATAGTAGGTTTGAGTTGTACTTCGTCAGAAAGTAGTCTCGATACGTTGAATTAGATTTGCTGCTGAAGGCGATAAAGTTGATTTCTGCGGGGGAAATCGTTTATAGGCGAGGTGGAGTCTGAACACGGTGTTACGATATGGTGAAAGTAGGGGGTCTACATTTTACTCTTTACTGTCAACACACCTTTTACTTCAGGATATTTTTTCAGTTTATATTCACATCTTCTAACAATGTGAATTTGTGTAGATTGTATATTTAGATTAGATGATACATGTAGCTCTGCAGACTGGACTGCTTGTGAGAGACCCATGCTCTTTTCAGTGATTTCAGTGGAACTCAGGCAAAACAGTCTGAAGGCCAAGTGAAGTAGATTTTAAAAAACAAGTTCACTATTAAGTTCAACAAGAAATGGTGCTGATTAAGTTAACCAGGGAAGACTTTATTCAGGTTTGGTCAGTGGGTTTTCATACAGGTGAATTTGTGCTTCCACAGGAGCTGTATTAACTTCTGTGCATCCTGGCATGTTATTTAACATGAATTTTCACTTGAAATCTGTATTTCCTGACTGGGTTTTTTTGTTGTTTTGGGGTTTGTTGATTTTTTTTGTTTGTTGTTTGTTTTTTAAATTGTTTTTGGTTGGTTTTCTGGTTGGTTTGGCAGGTGGGGTGCTTTTTGTGGCTGGTTGGTTCGATTTTGNATGCTTCAGAGATGCTTTGGTTTGGTTTTTGGGTTTTTTTTTCCTTAAAACCCCCAGCTCGGCGCCCCCTCTGCGAGGGCCCCGGCCCAGCGCCCCCGGCAACAGTCGTAAGGCGCTGTCCCCCCGCGGGGAGCCCCGGCTGGCCGGGCCGGGCCGGGGGTGCGGGGGGCCGGGCCGGGCCGGGGCCGCGCCGTGGGCCGAGCGAGG
>VZRM01002950.1:2062497-2081615 GCA_013397955.1 Grantiella picta
TCAACACACCTTTTACTTCAGGATATTTTTTCAGTTTATATTCACATCTTCTAACAATGTGAATTTGTGTAGATTGTATATTTAGATTAGATGATACATGTAGCTCTGCAGACTGGACTGCTTGTGAGAGACCCATGCTCTTTTCAGTGATTTCAGTGGAACTCAGGCAAAACAGTCTGAAGGCCAAGTGAAGTAGATTTTAAAAAACAAGTTCACTATTAAGTTCAACAAGAAATGGTGCTGATTAAGTTAACCAGGGAAGACTTTATTCAGGTTTGGTCAGTGGGTTTTCATACAGGTGAATTTGTGCTTCCACAGGAGCTGTATTAACTTCTGTGCATCCTGGCATGTTATTTAACATGAATTTTCACTTGAAATCTGTATTTCCTGACTGGGTTTTTTTGTTGTTTTGGGGTTTGTTGATTTTTTTTGTTTGTTGTTTGTTTTTTAAATTGTTTTTGGTTGGTTTTCTGGTTGGTTTGGCAGGTGGGGTGCTTTTTGTGGCTGGTTGGTTCGATTTTGGATTTGGGTGGGTTTTTTATGGGTTTTTCTGGGGGTTTTGTTTGTTTGGGGGTTTTTGTTTGTGGGGTTTTTTTTTGGTTTTTTTTTTTTTTTTGCTCTCTACTCACTTTTATTCCTCAAAAATATTTCGATTAGTCTGTTTTGGTCACATTTGACTCCAGAGCTGGAATTGCAAAGATATTTCATACAAGTTTTGTGAAAATTGGTGGCTGTGGAAAGAAGAGGGACTTAAATTAGTATCCTCAGTAAGGAATAAGCAGTAATAGGCAGTTAGGTTAACCGCTTCATCTGTTCAAGAGACATCAGACAAACAATCTGTACAGTCATTGGTGATTATTGCTACTAGTGTTACTCATCTTTAGTTTTGCTGTGGTTATCAAACATGAGGCAAGCGTGCTCCTCCACTCTACGGTCACAGTTCCCTAAAAGGGATATGTGAATGGTAAGTCAGGGACAGCACAGGAGCCTGTGAATTGTAAGAATCATGTCTGTCAGGATCACAGTTTCAGAACTCTGTCTTTAGAGGAGTATCTGCTGAAAAGTCCACAAGCCCCATCTGTATTGATTTGAAATTGCTGTATAAAATTGTTTGGATGTTAATAAATATTTTAAGACTAGGAGAACATGCAAGGCTTTGGTGTTGTTCGAAGTTGTGTTGCCAAGGATCTGAATAACGGCTTCTGAGTTGCCATCCAGTCACTGACCAGCTGGAGGAACCAGGTTAAAGCTTTTTAATCTGAATGCAGACCGTTGAACATAGCTTTATTCTATTCAGGTGCATAGCCTGAAAACCAGCCAAAAAGAAACTGGTACTCCAGACTGCTGTTGTTGCAGACAGGCTCTGTGTTCCTTGGCAAGTAGTACAAAATGTGGGATTAGGTCTCTAATGTAAGGTGCTCTGTCCTGGTTCTCTGTTGCAGTTTGTAGAGAGAAACAGGTCCTGCTAGAGGGCAGTTCCTCCTGCCTGTCTGAGACACTACCCAGTGTCTGAGATAGATTTAGAGACATGTTACACAGTGTGTAAAATTGTCAAAAGTTCTGTTAGTATCTTATTTCCTGATCTTTGTTGCTGTATCAGTATTATAGGGCCAGTAGGCTTAGACAATGGCAAACAAAGGATATTCACAACATATTGCATCTACAGGATTGTGGCTCTGCATTGATGTCAGTTCAGAGTTCCAGTAACATAATCCCATTACTTCTAAAATTGTAATACGGCTTTGTGACATAAGTGAGATACAAAGCTACTACCAAAAAATTGTGAAAATGTAGTTAAAATACACGTTACAGAAGGCAAAAATCACAAGCCATGAATATTGCTGTCTTTTTAAGAGGTGGAAAATAAGAGAATGCAGGGACCAAACCTTCATTGCAGGGGAATTCTGTTTTATTTCAAATGTATGGTTAGTTTGTGTAGAATAGCTGACGTTTTTTCCTAAATTATAGTGGAGGATATACCAGGAGCAATTACATTAAACTAGAAAAAAGAAGTTTTTTGCTTTATTTTCCAGCAGAGATGCTGTTGATTCTCCATCCCTGGAAGAGTTCAAGGCCAAACTGGGTGGGGCTTTGAGCAACCTGGGTACTGGAAGGTATCTCTGCCCATGGCACGGGGGTTGGAACCAGATGATCTTTAAGGTCCCTTCCAACCCAAACCATTCTATGATTTTTTTGTTCATGCAATGTCACAAAAAAAGATCAGATAGATAATATGATGTAACCACTACTTCTAGAAACTGACTCATGCTTAGGGTTACCACAGTAAAATACATATGGTCTTACCTGACATGTATATAATATTCTTCCTCTCATCACTTTGTTTAAGGGAATGCATGTGGCTATGCTCTCTCACGTAGGACCTTATGGAAATTCAGGATATTGGTTTAACTGATGGCAGTGTGACTTGTAAGATGGTGACTTACGTGTCTAATAATTTGGCTGGGACAGATCCCCTCCTATTGTATTGTAAAGCTTCATTTTCTGATAGCAGACTGTTTTCTCCAGGCGATGAGACTTTATCCTCTGCCTCTAGCAATGGTGTCTCCCATTAAGGCTGCCTGCAAGCTTGCTGTAAGGTACCTTTAGCTTTAGCCTAAAAGTGGCATTGGGGAACGTTCCCAGTTATGTCCAGATACAGGCTGGCCCTTTCTGGTGGGAGACTAAGATGAGTGTTTGTGTATGGCTGATAAGGACTGTCCTCTTGGAGGAGATTGGAGTCTGCAAACAAGCAATCTCAGAAGGGTGCAGAAACCAAATGAATTATGTTCTGTGCTTTCAGACCAAAGGCTTAAGTCTTGAAAACATGATTCCTGCAACTGTTCACACTGTCCTGAGTGCTCTATATTTATGCTGCCACAGAAAGAACTGGTTACACTCGGAGGAGAAAAAACACAAGAAACACTAAGGACTGAAATGCGCTTGCAGCTAAAGTATCCTCATCATGAATAGGTACAAAACTATCAGACAGCTTGGTGATGGGACCTACGGCTCTGTTCTCCTAGGGAGAAGCATTGAATCTGGAGAACTAATAGCCATTAAAAAGTAAGTGTTTTCATATGTTACTTAACAATGGATTGTCCAGGTTTTTCCTTTCTAGGTCCACATCAACTTGGTCATGTTGGTTTGACTACTTCACATTCTGTGCAGCTTTTTTATATGGAGTTGTATTGGGGCAGCACACAAAACTCAAGTTCCTTGTATCCTCCAAAGCCTTTGCAAGAGATAAAGAGGGTGAGATATATAGGCTTGTCATCACAGCACTCTGCTGCTATGTGCAGTCAAATATGTGTTTTACATATTATTTAGAGTATTCTGCAAGGCTGCTTTGGAACCTACAGCCCTTTCACTGCTGTTCACATGGAGCGTATATTTCGTAGTCTAATTTTCAATGTAATATTAGTACTCCAGTGATAATTAACACAATTGATCCCGTTGTCCATTATCTGTATCTTTTATGCTATTGCATATCGGTCTTTAAGCTTAAGATTTTCGAGAAATTCCTTGAGAAATTCCTTGAGAAATTCCATTGGATTTTCTCTGCTGCTTCAGCAATGACCTTAGTTTGTAAATGGCTTATTTGTCCTAGCTATGGTAAGAGACATAGTAGTAAAGTAGTAAAACGTTGCAGGCACCTTCCTGAAATACCAACCCTGACCCAGGGACAGATTTGCCAAAAGAGCTTTCAGTACAATGCTGTTTTGTATGAGCAGTCAATAGCTGGCTTTATCAACTTTCTAAATCCCCTGTACTGAGGGTATTTTGCCTGTATGATACCTTGCTAGAGGCACCTTTGATTTGCAGTTTGCAAAATGGGAGAAACTCAGAACAATCAAAACAAGCCAGAAGTATTCTCTTAACTTACATGTTAATGCCAGTCCTGTATTAAGAAATGAAGTTGCCTGGTGGCTGAGTGCACAAGACAGTAACTGCAAAAGCACTGCTTAAAAAAATGTAATCCAGACCCCTTTGTGACATGAAGAGCTTGTAGCTCTTAAGCTACTCTAATTTTAAGAGCTGATTTCAAACTGGAAACTTGGTACCATAATAGATAATACTGAATTATCATTAAAGGCATCGGATCTTCAGAGAGTGCCTAACTTCCTCTGAAATCCAGACTCTACACAGTTGAGTATTTTTGTAAGTTTTAACCTGTGATCTTCTATGTGCTTATATATGTGAGCCTTCATTCTGTTGGTCCTAAATCATAGAGTTACATCTCAAAGAACTGAGTGGTAATCAAAATGCATATGAACACACTGGAGTATATGTTACACACCAATACTGTGTTTAGAGTCATATTCTGGCTTAGGAGAAAACTGCCATGCAGTTTGTTTCTGTTAGAGCAGGGTCGCTTATAAGCTTGAAGAGAAAAGCAGAATTCAAAAAGCAGTTGGCATGATAGATGCACCTTGCAAGGGAAGGAGAAACATGGGGAGCAGTAGACAAAGGAAAATGTGGAAATAGATCAAGATACTAAAAATTACAGACAAATCAAAATATAGAGAAGAGGAGCAAGGAAAATATGATAAAATTGGAGACCCAGTGGAGTGATTGGATCTTCATTTGATTTGTTGCAAAACCTTCCTCTGAGTTGTTCGTAAGTGTCAAAACTACCCTTGTTCTTTTCACAATTAAACTCCACTCCCCCACATTGTTATACCAGAAAGAAAAATAGCACTCCCAGGCTTGTTGAAAGCTCTGAATTATTTTCAGCAAGTTATATATAGAGAAAAATGTGATCCTGTGTAATAGTAATTATTATTTAAGTATAATTCTATTTGAATATGTATTGTAGTAATTCTAGTGTACCTAGTGTATTCTAGTAATTTGAGTGTACCTTGTCTAGAGGTGTAAAGTTTCTTGACAAAGGTAAGGAGCTAACATCTTATATTTTGATGGAAGAACTGAATTGTTGAGATGCAGCGAGACTTTTGGTTCTAAGAACAGCTGATGTTTTCAATGCATTAGTCATTATTTTCCCTTCTTCTTTTGCAGAATGAAGAGAAAGTTCTATTCCTGGGAGGAATGCATGAACCTTCGAGAGGTTAAGGTACTTGTTTTGTTCAATGGTTGACTTCAAAATAGATGATCACTGTCACATTTTGGGGTAATGTCAGATTCTTTACTACTCCTCTGTCAAAAACTCCTCCCAATGCAAGCTGTAGCAGATGACATTATAGTTCTGTTTCCTGACTCTGCATTGGAAGGGGGTGTCTGTAGTCTTACAAAAATGGTTATTGAAATTGTGTAGTCTTAAAAAAATCATGTGGTTGTAGGGAGCTGCTTCCTCCTTGCAATGAGGGGGCTGTGAGTGAGAGCTTTAGTGTCACAACACCTAGAGTTGATTGGTTTGTTTTCCAGAGCTTGAGAACACTTGCCCTTTGTGCAGCAGTAACTTTTGTACATGCAGTTGTTTCTCTATAGTTGGTTTGGGGGCAGACATTTAACTTGAAATTCTGATGCTAACGAAACATTGGGGGTATGCTTTAAGGACCTCCTTAATTTATAGCCACCACTGAAAGCATGAAGAAAACCTAGGTAATTTTTCTTACAGTACCATGTAAAAACTCATGTTGAATACACTGAAAGTCTAAGAAGAAAAGGAAGACCCAAGTATGCTAGTTTTGGCTGGGATAGAGTTAGTTTTCTTCATACCAGCTTCTGTGGCTCTGTGTTTTGAAGTTCTGACCAAAGCAGTCTTGACAACACCGGCATGTTTTAGTTACTGCTGAGCAGTGCTTTCACAGCCTCAGGCCTTCTCTTCATGCTTCCCTGTCAGTGAGCAGGCTGAAGGTGGACAAAAGGCTAGGAGGGGATACAGCTGGGACAGCTGACCCCAGCTGTCCAAATGGACATCCCATATGACTTTGTGCTGAGCAACAAAAGCTGGGAGAAAGAAGGAGGAAGCAGGAGACCTTCAGAGTGATGGTGTTTAACTTCCTAAGTTACCATTATATGTGATGGAGCCCTGCTGTACTAGAGCTGGCCTGAGAACCTGCCTGCCCATGAATTCCTTATTTTGCTTTGCTCCCTTGCTTGGCATTTGCTTTACCTATGAAACTCTGTATCTCAGCCCATGAGCTGTCTCACTTTCTGCCCTTCTGATTATTTTTCCCATCCCTCCTGGAGGGCTGAACAAGCTCAGCTGCCCACAAAGGTTTATCCACAATACCCAGGAAGACTTTCCTGGGTTGTTTTTAGTCTTGACTCTAACCTGACTTTTGACAGTGCAGATACAAGAAGAATGTGAATTCTGCCATTAGGAAGTTACAGAGAAAATGCAATCGTTTTGGTGCTTACAGTGATAGCAGATAGCTGGCTTTTGAATGACCAGCACATTAAATTACTGCATAGAGTGTATATGTATCTGGTAATACTTGGAAATCTGGCCTTTGTTCTCAGACCTGTCTGATTAAGATACCAAAGAGTTTTTGGAGTTAATTCTTCCACAGCAGTTAAAGAATTTGATTTTTTTTTTCTTTTTCATTATATTAAGACCCTTGTAAAATCCTGTTTGTATTTTCTGTTTCTAGTCTTTGAAGAAATTAAACCATGCCAATGTAGTAAAGCTGAAAGAAGTTATCAGGGAAAATGATCATTTGTATTTTGTGTTTGAATACATGAAGGAAAATCTGTATCAGTTAATGAAAGAGAGGTATGTAACAGCATCACCTATTCTTGATATAAAGTAATGACATGGGTAATGAGCTTTAACGCCCCTGTTACTGTTCAGAGGACTTTGGATCATTTGTTTGGGCTTAGATCACTGTAGCTTAAAGTTGCAGACTGCAGTAGGAGCTGTGGCTGTCACCTTTGAGCGTATCCTGGCCAGTCCAGTGAGAGTTTCCAATGTCTCATCCCAGATTAGCATGACAGGTGAGTAGGGTGTTCGTTGGAGAGGTAGGAACTGTGGACTTGTAAAAGCCGTCACTGAGGAGGCTTTGGACCTAGAACTTCTGATTTCTATGTAAGTACTCCAGCTGTGCTTTTTTATAAAGGAGTGGTATCACCACCTCTTCTTTTATGGCTTCCTCAAACAAATGAATGAATAAAAAGTAGTTGAAACAATAATCAAGAGGTGTCAAATTTTGGATTGCTTCCAGGAATTATTTTTCCTTGCAATATGAGTAGACATGACCAAAGAGTGCTTGTTTCAATTGTCAGCATTCTGAATAAAATCTAGCTTTTTGATATTTGCTGGAGCATTAATGAAGTCTTAATTTTAGCCTTTGGTCCATGATAACATCCTCCAGAGGATGACTGAAGGCAAAATTCCCTGCTTTGAATTGTTTCTCTCTGTGAACCATAGTATCAGCCTCGCAGATGACAGTAATCTTCGATTTAACAAAGTAAGGTTATTGCTATGATATATCTGTGTGAATGATACATAAAAATACTTAGTATTCATGCACAGCTATAGGAAACTAACTTAATTTGGCATGTATATGTGGATGCTGGTTTTTAATTATATGAAATAATGAACTTTGATGAAATGGTTCAAGTCTATAAGAGAAACCAATAATCTTTAAGAATTTCTTTAAAATGCTTGATATCCTATTTTCTTATGAAAACAAAAGGCCCAGATGTCTCTAAAAGTATGCTGTGCATTATATCTCTACAGTTTAGCTAGGCCTTGAACTTGTTAGACATTGTGTAAATAAAACCTGTAAGAATGTGATTTATTTGCTTAATTCTTAGTTAAATTGCCAGTTTTGCTTGAGGGGAGTGTAAAGGAAATTAAAATTTCTTCTGTAACTGAAAAAGAAAGTGGGCAAATATGAAAAGCTGACTAGCAGTTTTATTGTCATTACTACCTTTTATCTTTGGTTCATTAGATAGCATAAGCTAATATGTGAATTTAATCATTAATATTTATTTCTCCCCTTTTATTCCACAGAAACAAACTGTTCCCTGAGTCTACAGTCAGGAATATCATGTATCAGATTCTGCAAGGGCTTGCATTTATTCATAAGCATGGTAGGTTACATTTTAGCTGTAAGCATTCTGAATTAGGGCCAGATAGTGTTTCTGTAAGTTTTCTTTTATGCAATTAATTGACTAGCAATTACATTACTAACTTTAGTAGAAGGAATGATCAAAAGAGTGGCACTATATGAGAGATTCAGATTACTGAAAATACCTGTATTTTATAGTTGCCTAGTACTTCAGTCTGGAGGTTTGCTCAGTTCGTTTTCTGTAGATTTCCACTTTCTCAGTCTGGCAGCTGGTCTCTCTCAAACTCGTTGGATGTTAATGGACACATTTCTTCATAGATTTAGAGGTTCCCTGAGATTGAGAATAAAGATGAAATTACTCTTTTCTCAAGGTACATGGAGTTACCTGAATAAAACACACATTCTCTATGAGATGCATTTAAAGTAATAAAGTCTAAGTGACAAACAGCTTTTGTTGCATGGCCTTCCAACTAATTTTTACAACAATGATAAAAGCTCAAGCTGATGTACCAGGCAGTAGTAAAAAGACCCATTTAACTAATAAAAAATCTCAAAACAAACACCTTTTTTTAACGATAGCTTCTTCACCATGTTTTGCTGACCTCTGCAATTCTGTCTGCTAGATACACTGTAGGGTCTGCTGCTGGGCAGCTTTCAGAGTTATCAGAAGAGAGCTAACATCTGTGGCCAAAGTCCTGGAGCAAAAGGCTTATAGGACCAGCGTTATAGTTCATTCGAAGAACACATTTAACTGTGTTTTGCAAAATATTTTCAAGCTAATGGCTTTATTCACTTTTCTAATGGGGCTTGGATCCCTAGGAAGGATGCAGTCTCCTGCTTAGTGGATAACTACAGCAGTAGATCTTCAATGCTGTTATACATTAATCTAACGAAGAGCTAATCTAGTTACACGGAACAGTGTAGACACATCCAATGTGAATGTTTAGTCCATTATCTGTGGAAGCACATTCAAAGCTATGGGAGAAGTAAGCATATTGGAGTCTCTGAAAAGGAGCTCAGAGGGCTCCAATAAGGTACTGCAGGGGAGCTCTCTATAGGAGCGGTGGTTTCAGACGCTTGCAAGAAAGAAGTTTAAGGGCAAGATTTCCATGCTAATGGTGGAAGCAAATTTCAGAGTGACACTCCAACCCTCTTCTCTCATTTTTATTGAAAGAGCTCTTGCCAAACATTTGTTCATGATCAGTTTTTGCTGAATGCAGAGAGCACTACAAAAATACACTGAGATCCTCTTACAGGATGATGAGTAGCTGAGTCCTTGCTCATTATTTTCTCATATTTAAAAAGAAGTTCAAAGTGCAAGAAAAACCCTTGTTATAATTTATATTTTGTTTAAAATATCATTTTATGTAATTGATACCATCATTGGACAGCTTCCAATTAGAATGAAACTAGCATCAAAATGGTGTAATTTTTTTTTTATGTTAGAGAAGTGACAGTTGAAAAGGAGTTGCCTGACTAAATGCTCTGAACTGTTAGAAGATAGCCAACTTGTGTATACTGTTATTCACAGTCTAACTGAACAGCCTTGTACTGACCAGCTCTGCTGATCACATAAGACTTTGATGTCTGTGTGGTGCTATTCCAGCTTCAATGCTAAGAGCTGAAGCAAAACGATCCAGTTGGAAAAGAAAGGATACAGCTGTGGGTGACATTGCAATCCAAATCAATATTTCATTTGAATTTCAGGGTTCTTTCACCGGGACTTGAAACCTGAAAACCTGCTTTGCATGGGACCAGAACTTGTGAAAATTGCAGACTTTGGCTTAGCCCGAGAAATCCGATCTCGGCCTCCTTACACTGATTATGTATCCACAAGATGGTAAGTGCTAGTACTTGCTTACATTGCAGGAACTTGCAATCAGCACTTTAAAGTAGTACAATACTGAACTTGTGCTGATTGTGATACCACTTTTGATGTTTCCTCTTTATGAAACTTTTATTTAAGCTTTGTGTAATTTGAAAAGCTTCAGTTAGTGCAAGACAGTTTACAGATGGCAGCAGCACAGGAGAGGAGTATGGTAGGGCAGGTGGGAACATGGCTAGGATTGCTGCATGTCAGGAAAGTGTAAGAGTTGACAGGTGGTTATATAATTTTAATTTTTAAAAAGTCTATGTATAGGAGAGGAGCTTTTTAAAGGATGTTTGTTCTTAATAGCAAAGAATGAAGAGGTGAGTGATTTCTTGTATGTTTGAATTGTGTTCATTGTTGGAATTTTTCTTTCCTTTGTAGGTACAGGGCTCCTGAAGTCCTTCTGAGATCCACCAGCTATAGTTCTCCAATAGATATTTGGGCTGTTGGTTGCATAATGGCAGAAGTTTACACTCTAAGGCCTCTCTTCCCAGGCGCCAGTGAAATTGATACTATATTCAAAATTTGTCAAGTCTTAGGGACCCCAAAAAAGGTAACTGAAGTGATATTCCACACCGCAGTAATTGTGGAACTGGTCTTCAATACACAATGGCACAGTAGCAGTAGCATAAAAAAATTAATTTTCCTGATTAGTGCTAATTTATGGTATTGATCTCAGATACAATAAACTAAACTAAAACTTATTTTCTGTGTAGTAAGAATTATGTAATTACGGTATAAAAGCTGACATATAGAGGAGGAGAAATAGACCCCTCAACAGCAAACAAAGTCCTCAGACTGTGATCTCATTAGGTGGGAATTTAATTTTCTCTTGTACATTGCTTATAAACCTGTGGTTTAAGAGGCTAAAAATTGGGATCATGGCAAGATTCCTATTTCCTGATTCCATTTGTGCCCTTGACTCTGGCGGATGTACAGCAAGACTCGCCTCTCACCAGAAGTTTGAAGTGAAGATTTTTAGTTAAATTTTCAATGTAGTTCAGAATAAGCTGAACACAGTCTGGTAATTACTGGTAGGAGAACATATGCTAGTGTGCTTCGGCACTGATACTTTACAGCTGAACTTTTTTTGTGATTGGAAATCTCATTCTTCCAGAACGACTGGCCTGAAGGCTACCAACTTTCAGCTTCCATGAATTTTCGTTGGCCTCGATGTGTACCTAACAACCTAAAAACTCTCATACCAAATGCTAGCAGCGAAGCTGTGCAGCTCATGAGAGACATGCTGCAGTGGGACCCCAAAAAGCGGCCTACAGCTAGTCAGGTTTGATTTTGTTTTCTTTTTCTCATGTCTGTTTGTGATTTTTTTTCTTTTACTGCAAAGAGCAGTTATTTAGCAGTTGCTCAGGGGTGCAGTTCTTAGAAGGGAGAAGAGGAGAATCCAAGAACAATTTGCAAAACAAGGGACAGTAATTAAGAGAGAGTAATCAGTCTTTTGCATGAAACATCAGCTGCTTGAGGTGTGTGCTCAGTGATCAAAGGTGTGACTGCAGTGCATGTGAATACACCTGAATTGAGTGTAATCCAGTCACTGTGAATAGCAGCAGAGTGAAGGCAGGATATATGGCTGAAGGCTGTGATGCTGTTCTTTCATTGCTGTACACCAAAAAATGACGAATCTGGTTCAACCGCCTTGCCCTAGGCAACCTGTCCCCCAGTGCTCAGATACTTTCAGAGTTCCTTGATGTTCAGAAGGAGCTTCCTATGTTTCAGTTTGTGCCCATTGTCACTGGGCACCCCTGAAAAGACACTTGCTCCATCTTCTTTGCACGTTCCCTTCCTTCTGTACTAGTCCACAGAGGATTTGATAACTTAGTATATCTTGAAACCTCTGTGCTATTGCAGTATTTTTTTTAAGTGGATTGTGCTCATTAAAATCTAATGTTGTGAGATGGATCTTCTGCTATTTCCTATCCCCAAAAAAAAAAGAAAATTAAATTTGTACTAACACATAGGGCTGGGGTACATGAAAAACTTTGGTATTCTAAGCCTAACATCTTTATTACTTTTTAGGCACTTCGATACTCATACTTCCAGGTTGGCCATGCCCTGGGCATTCAGGGACTGGGAAAACAAAAGGAACTGCTTAATAAATCATCTCTGCATATTAAGCCTGTCCCTCCAGCACAGCCCCCTCCAAAACCTCATGCCCAAATTTTGTCAAGGCCTTTTCAACAAAGCCAGTCTTCTCAGCATGTGGTGTACGCATGTAAGACAGACAGCTCTGGGGCTGAACACAGTAACTACTTACAGGAGGACAAGTCTAACCAGGTTCTTCTACCTGCAATTCACAATAAGGTTCCTCAGCAGGTAAATGTCCATCTAGCATAAGATAAGCTTTCTGATATACTGCCTGATTTTTTTCCTTGTGTTTCTTTTCTTGTTCTCTTTCAAGGTTCTTGTACTTTACTAAAAGGACAGTGAGTTGGAATAAAAAATGGTTACAACTTTCTGCTAGAAACTGGAAGTTACTCTATTGAAATCTAAATCCAGTTGTTGTAAAACAAGCAAGTCAATTTCTCATTTTAGAGCCATTTTGTGCTTCTCTTTGTTGTAAAGCACCACTTACAAGATGATACTGCTTTCATACAAGTAAAAAGGATGTACAGTGTTCAAAATATTAATGGGATTGATGCCAGAGAGTAATATATTAAACTAAACAGTATTGAAATGAGGGAAAAGAGGCTACTGCCTTCATCCATTTAAGGCATCCAGTTTATTGACTGGGAATAATAGTTCCTTTGGTCTTCCATACTGGACGTGGAAATCAACAAGTTCTTTCAGCATAAGACCCTTTCTGTTGCCTAACTAGACCAGATTTGTAAGATAGATGATGAGCGCAGACACTGCGAATGCTGCTGCCACAGGGTCAGTCATAAGTAGGGTCTGTACTGGCCAGTGTTACGCCAGGTTGAAATGTACTGCTGAGCCTGAATGAAGAGGCACAACTTTGTACCTATGCTGTCCTGCAAGAGAAAAGAATAATTAAAATGTCTGTTAACACAGGCTTGCAGAAACATAGGCATTCATGCAGTTTTATACTCCCAACATGGGTGTAGAAGTGAAAGTTGAGCATAAACTAATTGTTTGGGAGGTGCATACTGAAACATGAATAGAATTAGAACTGACACCTAAGAAATTTTTTCTCAGTTCAAGACACTTTCTTACAGGATGAAATGCAGAAGATAGATAATAAAGTTTGCAGGCTACAGATTGTGTTCTTAGCACATTTAATGGAAGATGAAGATTGTGTTGTTATAGCTCTACTACCGCTGTTGCTCTTTGAGATGGAGAAAAAAGAGTCCTCTTTGTTCCTGTCACCTGGTTTATGGTCAAAGCACATGGGTTTGTTTTTTCTCAATCTTTGTAACAGAAAACATCTGCTGGGTCTCAGAATATAAATGGTGAACTTAAACCAAAACCTAGGCGAAGATGGGGGCATCTTCCCAGGACAGTGAAGAGTTCTGAAGACTGGGATGACTTGGAAGACCTTGATTTCAGCTCTTCCATCATGAGAATGGACTTGAAAAACAAGAAAAGGCAGAATGATGAAACCCTTTGTAGGTAAGGGTGGTTTTATGTGCATGTGCTATTTGGTCGTTTTCTTTGGCCTTTTGCTCTTTCTTTGTAATGTTGCTCTTCATGCTTTATTTGTATGTAGAAATGTATATCTATGCAATTTGGTGTTCTTTTTTTTACCCCAACTGAAAATTATACTTGGCTTAAGTCTCTCCAAGTTAATCTTTGAATACATACTTTCTATTTTACTTGTGGGCCATTTTGACATACTCCACGCATATAAACTGTTTTGGACAACTACAGTTTCCATGGATGGTATACAGAAGAGAGAAACCTAGTGAGTGATTCATAAAAACTTTAAAAGCAATATCTAAGGGAATTAGAAGCCCAGATCAGATTTTCAGGGGCACTTGAACGATAACACTCCCTGTTGTCTGTGTGTTTATGATGTAGCAAATACAGTATAATGAAATGATTCCTGGGGATGGGATGCAGTTGAGAAAGCTGACTGTGAATAAACATGTGCTATAAGAATTGGACTGTGTACCAATTTTTGAATTACAGATTTGAAAGCATTTTGGACCTGAAGCCTTTGGATGCTCTAGGCTCTGGCAGCAGTGCACAAACTTCCCATGTGACCTTTTCACGGCAAGACACTCCCACATTGCGAGTTTCTGCAGCAAAGCAACACTACTTAAGCCATTCTAGGTATCGACCTGGTTAGTAAAAAATACTTTCCTTTTCTTCCTGCAATTCCAGCAGCAGTATGAAATAGTTACTGATACTGTTACCCTTTGAGCATGTGGAGGGGGGCTACTGCTTAAAAACATAAGGAGAGAAAGGGTTTTGCTAAAGTAGATGACCATGACACAAACGACATTCTGGCAGTCTAGCAACTGAGAAGTGCTGCTTACAAACAAGCGGGTGGGATTGTTGGTACTTCTTCCTCCTGATGGATACTCCTAGATTTGGAAGTGTGTTAGAAAATGTCTGTATATGTGCCAAACTATTCCCTAAAAAGTGTGAGACTGGTCTTCCACACTGGAAAAGAAAGTGCAATGTGTTTACTTCATGAGTGTATAACACATGAACAGGCTAAGTAGTAGTGGAAATATGCTTAGTTGCAATTTGAAGTTAAGTAAAATGCAGATCCATGTGTCTATAGAGAATCACATGCCTGTCTCCATGATAGCCTCTGCTATACTGTGACCAGTGCTGGGGCAGGATGAAGTACAGGAGGCAGACAGCATGTATGCCAGTATTTAAAATGAGCTGAATATACGTGTTCTTTCTCATAATTTCTGTTCGAAAAGGTAGTGTTAGCTGTTTATTCACTTGTAGTACTAATACTTCAAAATTAATGAAGTACACTAGAAGGTATTGGTATAGCAATAAAAAAAAGACTCAGTCTTTTTTTGTGAAACAGTTAATTGACTTTCAAATTGTCTCTCTTAGGTAGAGTTTTGGTAGCTAAAACTTGTTTTACTAGAGGAGGTTGTAAAACACATTGATCCCAAGCCTGCTTTAGCCTTATCATAAATTGTGAATGCATCCTTGAATTTTAGGTACCCTGCTAAAATATGGGATCTATATTAAATACAAGTAATAGGTAACATCTGAACGATGCTGCAAAAACTGTTGGCATACTCTGTGGTTTCAGTAGGGACACCAAAGAAGAGTACAGTACTATGAGAAACTGAATTGTCGTTGTTGGCTCTCAGGTTATCTTGTCCCTGTTAGGCTTTTATAGGAAGCATAGATTTCATTTATATAGGAAGGTTCACCTTCTGTGACTTGAGAATACTTGTGGCCTTTATTTAAGGATCCTGTCCTGGGATATAAGCAGCCATCAATGCTAGTGAAACTACTTTCATTGGGATGTTTGCAGGATTAGGGCCTCTGGCTAGTTACAGCATTCCTGTATTTTGAGAGGATGGGGAGTGACCCAGAGAGTTACTGAGAGGGAGAGGTTTTGGTTAAGTTGAACCAGACATCTGCTCTAAGATTGTGCATCAGGTGGAATGAATGCAAGCTTGGGTGGCAACAGGGATTTTAGTGAAGTAATCTTTGCATTTTTGCAATATAGGAATGAACACAAGTAATAGTATAGTCTCCACTTCAGACAAAGAGTCTGTTTCATCTAATCGCTGGCCCAGTTCGGGTTTGTCTGGGAAACCTTCTAGTTTGGGAGGAAGTACTACCAACAGCATGAATTCAGGTAAGAAGCTGTGCTTAAGACTGTCAGAAACAATAATAAGTGATGTCTCTGAAATTCCCCACTGATGTATTTTGGAGTCATCCATTTCCAAAACATTGTCAGCTCCGAAGATAACTGCTGCCCTGTCTTTTTCTTCATGTTAAAATCAGTTATGAGCACTCTTCTTTGGGAGACTGCCTTAAACTGAAACATGGTAATTTCTTTTAATGAGTCTGCACAAGTCTGAAGTACCCCATGCATACATAGAAGGCTGGATGGCTTAGGTCTGTTCAACCAGAAATACTTTATCTTGCTTTCAGTTTCCCTATCCAGTTTTATTAAGTCATATTTTCAAATTATTTTAGTCCACCTGGTGCATAAATGGCTGTTGTTACAGGAGGAAGCTGGTAGAAATTAAACTAACCATACACACTACTCACATTACATGAATAAAGCAAAGAAAATCTATCATCATGTCTTTTAATTAATGTTGTTTAAAATAATGTAATAATTGTAGTTAAAAAAATCAGACAAAAAGCAAAACTCTTCAATTTTTTTTCTTCAGTTTTTTTGGCATTTGGTATTTCAGGTATTTAATTACTGTTGTTTGAGTTGAAGATTTTTACATTAGATTTTATCAGATACACTTAAACATGTTGATGTTTCTAGATTGTATCTATGTATTTCCTCTCTAAACTGTGGTGTCAGGTTTTCATGTGATACAGTTCTGCAGTGCCATACTTCCTTTGCATATGTTATTTTCAGGATGTTTTATTGTCAAAGTTTGTGTTGAATCTTGGCCCAAAGAAACATCTCGGGCCTCTAGAAACTCAGGTTAAAAAAAAACAAAACAAACTTAAAATTTTAGATGTAATTTAATTAGAAAATCATTCTTTAAAGATTCAAGATGGGAGGACATTGTAAATAGGTAAACTACATGAGAACCTTTATATACGTAGCACATCTTCCTGGCTCTTCTACAAGTTTTTGCGTCTTTTGTAGCGGCATAGGTTGTCATTAGATTTTTCTCTTTTTTATTTATTACCATCATTTCCCACAATAGGCTTTGCCACTGCTTTAGTACCACATAGGCGTATGTGCAGTGGTTCTGGTCTGTGCATGGGATCTTCTTTAGTGTCATTCTGTGCTACAGCTCTAGACTGTTTTGTTCTGTTTCTGTGCCTTGTCCTACAGGTCAGTCAAATCTGTTCCTGCTCATCGCAGGGACAAGTTTTATAGCTGGCTTTCAAAATTTGAAGTGTGACTCTGTACCAAATTAAGTTGTGCTCTCACTGGCTTCAGTAAGAGCTTTGTGTAGCACCAAAACCCCAGACTCACTGCATAGAAATCAAGATTCAATATATATTCTTAGCACACAGTTGCTCAAAGTCAAACAAAATAATTCCAGCTGAAATGCTAAGTTTTGGGAGCTTTGAGAAACCTTGGAAAAGCTGAGATGTTGGGGAGAATTGCCATTCTCCCTGCCAGGTACAATTTGTACCTGTTTTCCATTCAACTGTCATGCAGTCTGATGCTGACAGTCTCCTGAATGCAGTGTATATATAGGAACTGTGGATTTCTTGTGTCTTCAATTAAGTTCTTGTTTTGAGCAGTCCATGGTCAGGCTTGGTCTTGAATATGACCTCTCAGGACACACCTTTGTCATCTGTTGATAATATGTGAGATTCATTGTGTTCAGGTGTTCCTTGCCATTTCTTTCAGGGCCCACAGGATCAAGCAGTGTAACGAGTGCTTATGTCCCTTCATTTCTGAAGAAGGAAGTAGGTTCTGCTGGGCAGAGGGTTCAGTTAGCACCAGTTGTGGATCCATCTCCTGGTAAGTACAGTACCAGAGTTCCCTTGGTCCCTTGGTCAGTACTCCAGGAATGCTGTATGTGTGCAGCACTGAATGACTTACCTTTGCTTTATTTTATTTATCAATATATGACTGATTGGAAGTATTGTTTGTAATCTTGCAGAACTTCATATGGAGAAGGATTTGATTTATTTTTACTTTTGTTTATTAAATATGTGGGTTTGTCTACAGTATATTTCAATGGGGCCAAGAGGTTGGTGTGAGAGCTGGCACAGAATTCACACTTGTCAAATCAGTATGTAAATACTCTTTGTCTGCTAAGGTTTTAGGGATTGGATCCACTATTGTTTCGTGTCAGCAAACTCTGTTAAAAAAGGAGGCTTATTTCCTGAAGAAATAAGGATCTGGACCTGCACCCAGCTGTTTTTCAGTGTGGACAGCTCTCACTGAACTTTCATAACACAGAATTTTTTGTCCTTTAGATTTTGCTTCTCTGACATCAGTCAGACCCCTTCTTGGATGGCCATCGCTGAGTTCACCTACCAAAAGCTCGCTGAGGTTAATGCCTCTCCCGCCGGCAGCGGAGCCGATCCACGGGCGCGTGGACTGGTCTGCGAAGTACGGCGCTCACCGGTGACTGTGGAAATGCTTTCTGAGCAGTGCACACTTCCAGGAAATGGTGCCCAACGTGAGATCATTTCATACTGGTTTATATACCTGTACATTTAAAAGACACAGATCTTCCATGAATGAGACATTTTGAAGGAGTTTTTTTACTTATTTGCATTAATTTGAATGCAGTCTTGTACCTTTTTGTATAAAAATGTTTTGTTATATAATTGGGTCCAGTTATTTTCATAAAAGTAATACATTTTGTATATAAGGCTTAGGGTATTTGGCATTTTTATACAGCAAATTTTTATAACAAGCTTTTAAAAGATTTTACTTTCTTATTAGATTCAACTTCTTTATAGAAATGGATTTTAAAAAATGTGGTGCAATATTGCAGTGGAGGAAAAGTATTGAGGAAGGGGCATTCATTAGACATTTTCTGAAGTTTATGTGCTAATTGAGGCTATGTAATTTCAGTGATGCCATGTCTCAGTGCCACACTTCTGTTGTCCTATGCTCATTTGCTTCATACTGACATCAGAGGAGTGAGTGACTTAAAAGTCTAAAATCTCCTTTGCAGTCACTGAGAGACTGCTGAAAGTCAGTGGGAGGCACTTTTTAAAAAAGTTTATTTTTGCCTTTAAAAGGTTTTTTGTTGGTCTGCTATCCAGGTTTACCAAATCTGAGGACACTTGTTAGTGAAGGGTAGTAAATACTCTTCAGTAGATTTGTTTTTTGACAGTGTTCTTTTTCCTGTTTAAAAGTTGTTCTTTGGCTTTGTTCATTATAAAATAGAATGTGGACCTACCTCTTCTAAATTCATGGAAATTGAAATTCTAATGAATTCTAAAGAGAAATTCTAATGATTTCTAAGGAGAAAAAGCAGATTCCATTTCTTCATTTTCTTTTGTTGTGAATGTAAGATCTGAAGACATATTCAAGACTGTATTAACAATAATAATAAATTAATAAAACTAATAAAACTGTTTTCAGAGTGACAAAATAATGATATGCTAGCAACAGAGTTTTTATGGAACAATATCTATGCAGCTGACTTACTTTTCACAACTGTTTTAAATCATGTAAGGGAAAAAAACCCAAACAAACA
>VZRM01002952.1:0-35712 GCA_013397955.1 Grantiella picta
CACCCCAAAGAGAATGATATATCCATGTGATGATAGATGGATGTCACCACAAATAGTTCAGGAAACAAAGTATTAAAAAAAAATTTAATTACTGCAACTCTTAGTGGATTTAAAGCATTTGGGGATCATCCATCAAAATTAAAGCATACTATTATTAGAGAACCATATTACGATGGGATACATCTTGAATTACAAGGCAGCTTTCCAAATTAAAGCCAACATGCAAGGAAAAATATGATTCCTTTGAGCTTTTACTAAAATTTAGACAACTTGTAATTAATATGCATGCAGGATGACTTGTAACTTGGTGGGTCATGTGCCTTTTTAAAACTTGGTAATTTTAATGCCATTTTTATTAGTATGATTAATGTAAGCCAGTTTGCCTGATGGGAAGGAATAGAAGCAAATCAAAGTTAGCTGTCTGCTTCATTTAAACTCAGACTGGTAGGAATATACACTGCTCCAACGCCTGAGATATCAAATAGGAGGAAAAGAAAAAAAAGACAACCTTATAGAAATTGAAACATTATTTACTGAAGAGGATTGGAAGTTGTCATCCATTTAACAAGGCTTGGTCAACCAAACTCTGGGACATAATTGTGCTTTCTACAAGATGCCAAGATAATGGATAAGGATTTCAAAGGAGTGTTACTAAAAGACAGTATTTTGCAGGCTGCAAAAGGGCTTCAGACTGACAAACATCCTCCAAAAGTGAGCTAGGAAATCAGAGGAACAGTTTAATCCACACTGCCTTGATTTAGGCTCACCAGACTCACAAAATATCTGCCGAAACACAGGGCTGCCATTTATGATGAATAAAACTTTCTCCTGTAATTTGACACCCTTTTATAAATGAGCCTGTGACACCACAACTCAGACTCAAGAAAGGAAGAGAAAGGAGAGGCTGGCAACTCTGGAAGCAAAGCCGTCAGTGTTGCAGATTAAAATCTTGTCTAGCATGGTTTCCACCCCTCCAGAGTTCTTTTGCTACTGGACAGCACCAGAACATGGGTGATCTGAGAAGGAGCCACAAGCCTACAGTCAATATTCACCCTGCAGCACTGCTCCACAGGGGCTCCTCCTCCTGTGGCTGCACTCTCCCTGTCCCCACAGCTCCTCTTCCCTCCCCTCTGCTGCAGCCATGGCAGAGGCATGGAGTCGATGCCTTGTGCATGCAAGCAACCCAGCAGAAAGTCCATTTTTCCTGTGTTTGCTACACAAGATTGCATGCACAGCCAGCCTTGCTTTTCAGCAACAGGGTTATTTCAGGCTTTTCCACCCTGACATCACATTTTCCTCACATCAGGAGTATTTGTCTGCCCTTTGTGTTCTCCTGTGCACAGGCACAGAGGGATGGACTGAATGTGCAGGGGAGAGGGCGTTCCAGAAAAGCCCTGGGCAGGGCTGTGGAGCTGTGCAGGTCTGACCAGCTCAGCTCATCAGCAAGCTCCTTCAGCAGAGGACACTGTTCAGCCCCTTGGTTTATAGAGCACAGGCTTTCAGTAAGACTTTGGTCAAACAGCTCTGAAGTGAGGGGGAGAAATCACTGTCCATGTATTGAATGAATTCTAAACTCTAATGGGAAAGTCTTCACAGAGAGAAAGGTGAAAAAATGAAACTAAACCAGTGCTGAAGCAAGAGCCCATGTGTTTGCAGGCAAGCATTATAGATACATCATCAGTATTGAGTCAGGCAGTAAGAGTTTGGAAAGAGCATGCCTCTGGATAGATTAAGTGCACTAGACAGTCCATACTCCATCACCAAAACCATTTTCAGAAGAGTTGTGCATCCCCTACCCAGCAGTTCCTGGACTCCTCTTGTTTCTTCTTTTACTAAAAAACCCAACCACAAGCAGGAAGATTCTTTCTACTCTCCCCCTTTGTCTGTCTCCTACCTGTTTATTTTTTGTCTAATGTCCATCCTGGAAAGCTCCCTGCAGCTAGTTTTCCACCTGATGGAAAGTGAAGCAAAAAAACCCAAATCAGTCTTCCTGCAAAAGTCTTTTTCCCTGTCATTAAATTCCTTCCAAGCATCTCAATCACTATCAATCTATCCCAATGCCTTCATAATTTTATCCTCTGTCTTCACTGCTACTGCAATTCCACATCCTTTCCATCTTCAGCTTGGCTTTATTTGGTCATTGGTCTCCCATTTGGTTTTGATCTCATGGCCATAAATTGGTAGTGATGTGTCTTCCAGTCTTCCTTAAGCCTGTGACTGGCACAGGTAATTAGACAAAAAGAAGAGAAAGTACCCAAGTTTTAGCCTGACCCACACAATCTCAAAAAAGATGCCAGGAAATGAATGTGCAGATAATATGGACAGAGTGTTGTCAGGACTGACAGCCCCTGGGGTACACACAGCATTTTCTGCAACAGAGAAACCACAGCAGCTGTAGAGCTGATCTTCAATCAAAGCACATTTACAGTAAATTCTTCGTTTCCAGGGCAGAGTCAAGATACCAACCCCCTACAGCCAAACAACATACAAGAATGTTTAAAAAAAAAAAATTAAAAAAAAAAATAGTGCAGCTATCCTACAAAAGAGGTGGCACATCATTAATCAATCTTTTCAAAAAACCTTGACCAGCTTGAATATTACCCTGTTGAATAACAACCAAATTTTCACAAGGCAGAAACTGGACCATTTCAAAGCACAAAAACAGACCACATTTCATTACCAAACTTAAGATTTGCTAAAAAGTGGATAAAAAAATGTAGAAAAGCAAAGAAAATGTAGAAAATATTAATTATTTTCCCAGTCTATAAAATTAGTCCCTTCTCTTTACCATAATTTCTCTGCACTGTTGTAATCTGCAGGTTTTTTGAGCTGGTTATCATGTGCTCAGTTCAGTGGGCTCCTGCTTGAAAGTGAAACTACATGTTGTCAACAGACATTGTGGAGAAAAGTACATGCGTTCCCATAGTTTACATCTTCTGACTCACCTCAGGAAGACAGCAAGCGCCGCAGCTTTCCTGGCTAGCATGCTTTGCTACAACCCACAGAACAAGCTAATATCTGCATTTTCCTTAAAAAAAAAAATTTAAAAAACATTCACAGCCTCAGAGCATTTTGCCTATAGATTAGGAGTTACCATTCAGCATCACAGAGAACACTGGGAAGGTGACAGAATTGTGGAAACACACACAGGTATGAATCCAGCCAACACAAAAGACAAACCACTGACACAGCTAACAGCTTAATGGTCTCAACAGAGCATCGATGCTTTGTGCAGATAAGGGACAACTGCACTTAAAGCCACTTACAGAGCTGGCCAGGTATTTCAGCCTGGCACAAACAGCCAGGGAGCAGCTAATGAACAGCTGCTAATGAGACATTTGCTCACTGTGGAAGACAGAAGGGGCAGGAAAGAAGCAGAGTGTTATTGTCGCTGAATGTCCCTGGGCAGCAAAAATTGTAAAAGAGGAGAGAGATCACAGAGTGACATGTCAGGATCTTGAAGAGAGTGGCATAAGATCTCAGCAGCTGCAGTACTAAGGCTGCACTAGCCAGTGAGTGTGGGAAGTGAGATTTAAAAATTTCTGAGGAAAATCTTAATAACAGAGAAATCATATCATAACAAGCAAATAGAACGGATGAAGGAAGCTTACAGATTTTATAAGATGAAGCAAGAGAAAAGTATAAAGCCTGAGACTGAAGAAGGCGAGGTGAGAGAACAAGTAAAACACTATAAGGGAGCTGGAAGAGTATAATTCAAAAAAGTGCATCTGCTTTTACTGAAAATGGGACTGGGAGAGAAAGTGGATGTTCTAATTAGGTTTATGAAGGTATGAAGGCTTCCCCCACTGCCATATTTTGGGTATTTGCAAATTAAATCTAATTGCATTTTACAAATATCTTCAAAGATATCTCAACACTATACATAATTTTGCTTGGTTAAAGTTCCTATGCTACTTTCAGAGTTGCCAATATAAAAGAAATGGTACCAGTTAAGATAGTTGTTTGCTTGTACTCCCCTACATGGCTATTTCCTCAAATTTTCACGTCTTACTCCTATTTTAAATTTCAATAGGATGTTTATATGTTTATATATATATATTCTACGTTTCTGCCTCACAGTAGAGACAAAGTATTGGAAGAAGACCTATTTTGCTGTTCTGGGTTTTCTGTTTTACCAGCATCTAGTCCATTGGGGTCTCACCACTGTAACAAGATTTTTGTCCAGGATCAGATAAATAGGAAGAATGACAGCAATATATCTTTAATTTCCATATTTTCTCTTATCTCTCAAATAAAGGGAAAAAAAATCAAGCCAAAAGCACTGCATTTAAGTGTCAACATCCTGGCAGCTTCTTCTGCATGGAAATCCATCTGTTCTGAGGTGGACAGGAAGAAATGAATCTCAGCAGTTAGACTCCTGACTGTGAGGCAGTAGAAATTTTGTTGAGGGAAGGTCAGAGTGGAATAAGAAACAAAGTTTTTCATTATATTAGGAAAAAGCTTAATAGAAACAAGATATGTAGATTAATTAGAGCATAAATCTCTTCTAATGGCTTTAGCTCAGATCATCATCTTTTAATTGCCTTTCATTTCAAATTATGAAGGTTTTTGGCAGATGCACCTCATTGCTATCGATTGCATTTTTAGATCAATAGAAGTGAGTCACACAGAAGTCAGCCTTTAATGATTCAAGTATTTTGATAGAAGCCGAAGAAACAGAAACTCACAGCAAGAGCTGGATTCCAAACTGCTTGAACAAGTAAATTCTGAAAAACAGAAGCCTGAACCATAATACAGACTTCTTTGGATCTGCTTTTACATGAGACTTTCCTCCTTTATATGGCCTTAATCACAGAATCATGGAATAGTTGTGGGTTTTAAGCCCATCTATTCCAATCCCTCCTGCAATGAGCAGGGACACCTTCCACTAGAGCAGGATGTTCAGAGTCCCATCCAACCTGAATGTTTCCGGGGATGGGGTATCCACCATCTCTCTCAGCCACCTGTTGTAGTGTCTCACCACCCTCCCTGTAAAAAACCTCTTCCTTCTATCTGATCTAAATCAATCCTTCTTCAGGCTCAAAGGTTACCTTGTCCTATCGCAACAGACCCTGCTAAAAGGTTTGTCCTTACGTAGGCAGCACTGCTACATGCATCACACACAGAAAGTCTGGATAAACAGAAGAGAACCTACTAAAGAAATAGAGAAAGAATAGTTAAGTGAGAAAGGAAACAAACTGCAGACATCAACATGATGAGAAGCTCTGTCCCTTGGCCCATGTGAATTTTGTTTTCCCATCACAGGGAGGCAAATACCATTATTTTCACCCATTCTCTGAACTTGTCATGACATCTCCTGCTGAACCCATGATGGTTTGACTCTCCTTTTAAACTGAACTAATCGAATTCTTTTATTTGCAAAATGACAGAAAAAATCACCCCATGAGAGAGCTTGGAGAAACGACAAAACTGACCCTGTAATGCTTTGTTCAATCACTTACAGACTGGCCTATCTCCCATTGCTCACAGTACAATTGCAGAAAGGGGGCATTCCTTACTCTATAGAAATGAGAAGGAAGAGGTGTTTTGCAGCTTCCAGTTTGCCATCTCCAGCATCGTGCCAACTTTCACTTTCAAGAGTGCAAATGAATGAGCTACACTTATGATGTGTATTTAAGTTCCAATTATCATACAATTAAGCTACAACTATGCTTCTCAAGAAACAATATGCTCTTACAGCATAAACAAAACATCAGCAAAATTACTGAGATTGTTTCCTAGAGACATAAACCATTTTCATTTCTTACTGCTTGCCACAAGGATATTGTTTTACATACAAAGGATCTCTCTCTTTATATATGTGAGTTCTGGTATCACCATTCCTAAAACACCTTTCAAAGCATTTTTAAAACTAATCTTGTGGAACATCTTTCCCCCTTCCTTCCCTCTATTCTCCCCCTCCCCCAAATTAACCTGACAGAGCTTTCATGAATAAACACAGTCTCCCCTACCCAGTGGGGAAGGGAACAGTCACAGACCTCAGAAACCATGGATTTTAGTCAACGGAGTTTAAAGGAGAAGAACCTACCTTTAAATACTTGAAAATAATTGTCAGCCCCCTCAAACCCAGCCAACCAAATATCGTGTCATTGTCTTTATCTGGTATTTTTAGTTTCAGTGTCAAAGTCCAGCTTCTCTCTAAACTCAGAGGCAAGTCCTAGCAACATTTCCTCTTGTCAGGATATGGCTTTGTAAAACTGATCCCTTGGTTTGAATAAGGCCTAATTCATTGATGCAAATGTAGAATGCAAGAAAATGCCAAAGTCTTGAGGACTTTCCCCTTCTTATTTTGCAATCCAAGAAAGCCCACTGCCACTGCAGCTTCAAAGTAGCTGACATGCAGCCCAGAGATCAGGCAAACGTTTCCAAGCTTATTATAGGCTGGTTTTCTGGGAGTCTCCCTCTCTCTACATGTTATTCAGCAGACATGCAAATGAAGCATTGTCCAATTTGTTCCCGAGTTTCTTACAGAAACGCAGGAGTGCTTTCCTTTGTACTCTCCTAAACTGCCCTACTCGCCTCCCTCACAAATCTCTGCAGTCTCTAGATGTGCTTCTGTATTTAAACTGAGCAAAATACACATAAACTGTATTTCTTGAGTGACAAAACTCCCACAAGCTTTCCTAGTGCCACATAAAATAAAACGTCTACAAAAAGATCTCCGCAGTTCAGAGATTAATTAATAGAGGCATAGAACTAGAAAGACACCTCCCTCCACTCTCCCCCCTTCTGCCTTCTACACACTGCAACATCTACCAAAGGCATATTACAGAGTTTCTCTGGATAAACAGATTTTAAAAGTAGCTACAGATTTTGGTAGTTTTTAGCGCACCGAATGAGAAATCTTAAAATGTGCTGGGTGAAAAGGAAGTCACTTTTGAAACTGAACCACCTGAAACTGAGCTATCACAATTGCCCCCCAGTTAATTTCATTATATTTGGGCAATAGCAATTTTCAGCATGCCTGATGGCTGTATGATTTACTGCCAGTGATGAGCATAAAGCATAGGCACATCATGAGTGCTCTGAAGTTGGAAAATTATTTCCACCACTTCATTGAGAAGTGAAACCCAGGTTTCAATTCTGAGAAAAATCCCCCACAATATCCCATTTCAAAGTAACCTGTAAGGTTTCAACACTTTCTAGATTTCACATGTTCCAAATTGGGCTCAGATACAAAACTGCCAAATGATAAAGTTTTCTTTGCTTAGTCATTCATTTGCAAGATTTGGTGAACTATCTAAAAAATTTCAAACCACGTAATTTTGTGAATCTTTTGTGAACTTAGATGTTAACTAAATATATTTTCATTTTAATATAAAGAGCAAAAGAAAGGCTCATCCTTTCTGAGACTTGCTGGTAATTTAAAACAGCATTAAATGGAATTATTAAGTTGTATTACCCACCACAATTTGTGTTTTAGCTGCTGATGTGATTTACACTTCTCATTTAGTTCTGGAGAAAGAACCTTCATCAAATGAACCCTTTTCTTTCTTCCTTCTAGGTTTTTTTCCCATAAGGGGATTTCCTTCATCTTTTTTTTCCTTTTCTTCCTTTGCAGATACCTTTGTCACATCCCTCCTTCCCATTTCCTCTGAGCAACCTTTTTTATCCTGTTGTCACTGATGTGCCAACAAGAGGTAGACAATAAGGTCTTGTTCAAACAGTGTAACTGCTGAACAAGCATCAGTAAGTTGGCATCATTTCAGAAATTGTAGAGCAGAAGTTTTCAAAATTGTTTATTAACCAAGAAGGAAAAAAAAAATAGTTGGAGGATATGCAGCTCCCTCAAAGCCACTGCTGAGGGCTAGCACCTTCCTTTTTATAAAGGCACGTGCAATGGCTTCCAAAAACTGAAAAGAAGAAATTCTCCACCATAAAACCTAATCTCCAAATAAATAAATTTAAAAAATGCTTCTCCTGAAATCTCTTTTCTCCCACAAACATGCTACTAACAAAGCAGGCAATCAGACCCACTCCATACATCTCATAGAGCTCTCCTGACAGACTTTGGTACTATCTTGAAAGGGAGACCAGGCAGCCTCAAGAGGCATGAATATTGCTGTAATGGAGAAAACTCAAATACAATGATGATACAGTATCAATAACACAAGATCCCATAGGGCAGATCACTGAAAAACAAATTTCAGTTCAACCAACCAAGAAAAATCAATCCACATTGCTAAGGTAGTTTGTACATCAGCAGTCTCTGCGTACAAGCTGTTATTCCACACTGCTGTGCTCATCACTAGCAAGAAATTAACCTTTGTCCTGTGTACCCCATCAGAGGAAAACTGTGCACTTCACAAGGCAGAGTACAGCAAACACTAAATAAGCATGGAAATGACACAGGGCTCAGGATAGGTTGAGTTTTACAGCATTATGCTCATGGCACCACAGGTGAATACAGCAAGTTAAACAGCCACAAAAAGTGAAAACCATACGCACAACATCTTTGAATGAAGCCACAGTCAATATTAATTTTGTCTCAGGCCCTTACAAATTGTTACAGAATGTGGTTAAAAAGGCAACCAACAGCCAGTTTGATGGCAGGTCCACAGCCTGCAGCAATGCCCTGGTCAGCCAGTATCTCAAAATCCTAAAAACAAAGCACAGATACAATTAAGGCTCCGCCTCTCCTAATTACCTTGGAGACTGTTTACTCAGCAACACCAACACATCAAAGGAAAGGATGCCAATGCCTGAAGACAAGTCTGTTTAACTCTAAGCAAGGTTTGTTTATTGCTAATAGTCTTCCTGCTAAAAGCTAAACCTCAAAACACATAGAAAAACCTTGAAGGGCCTGGAAACCTCATGTTAAATCACAGGTAAAATAACATTTCTGTGAGAACTGACTGAGTAGATTGCCACAAAGAATTTCAGAGTTGTGCCACAGACCACAGCAAGGGTGGGAGTGGTGTGTGTATGTGTGAAGAGAAGTGGTGTGAGGACAAACACTGACATAAGGGTATTAACTATGGCACAGATCACTCTGGATGATACATGCAGGAACATAAAGCCCTTTCCATGTAACTATGTTCTGCTCCAAACATGGCAAGTAAGATTTCCCCCATTTAAGTGTACCCTCGCACACTACAGCTCAAATTCCCCCCTCCATCCACAATCTGAAACACTTCTCTAAGATGCCTGACATCTATTTCTTTCTGCTTTTTTGCACCAAATGTCCACCCATCTTTTTTTACCTGATTCCCTGCCTCCTGATTCCATTACACTATATCCCTGCTCCCCCAAGGCAATTACAGTTCTAACAGAGAACCTCCTTGCTCAGTCAGGTTGTACATTCCCAACCCTTCCCTCACCATCCAGCTGTCCTGTCCATGCAGGATCTCATTCAGGTGGGCAATCTACACTTGTATGAGACCTAATGAAATTCACCATTTCATTCACAGAATTTGGGAAAACTAAAATATGTATCCTCCCCCAGGCAGCAGCATGCAAACCCACCAACCTATCTCCAGTCATGGTCACAAATACTGGTTCACCTAAAAAGCTACAAATTTGTCATCAACACAGCCAACATATGGGCAAGGTTACCTGACAAATGAGGAATAAAGGTCTTTTGGGGGCCATTGGTGGAATCATTCAGATGATGCTTTTACCTTCTCTGTGTGAGAATTTTCAAGCTACCTGATACTTATTTCTTTGATATCAAAGGTCAGTCTTTTATCCCAGCTGTTTACGGTAAGCAGTTACCTTTATCTGCAAGTAAGTTCCCAATTTCTTTGACATACCTTAAAATTTTAATTCATCCCTTCCACCTGCTCAATTAATACTAAAAGTAATCAAATGTATTTGTGACTTTTCAAGATACAAACCAAATTAATTGGACAAACTTCTCACATATTGAGACACAAATAATCTCAAACATAAGGACTATTCTTAGCAGATATCATCTGTGTTAGTTTCTTTTCACATCTCAGAAGCAAAATAAGGATCTGATGAAATAAGAAATGGATTTCATCTTCATCCCTGACAAGTCAATCATGAAAGACAAGAATGCTTTTCTAGGTCAAGAAGGGAACAGGAAAAAATGCCAGTGATATTAACAAAGAAAACAGGCTTTCTCTCAGAATTATCAATCCATTCTGGATGACCATGCTCACAGGGGCCATTTGGACACAGTAGAGAGAATCTGTACAATCACTGAGACAGACAAAGCCAGCACAACACTTTATGAGGGATCACAGAAGAAAATACAGATCTGGCCACAAGCTGAGATGGGAAACTGTAAAGTGTCTTTCATTATGGAGAGGAAGGATGTGCTGGTGATTGATGTCACTGAAGAGATCTGGGGCAAAAGATGAAAAACAGCCTTAAGAGGTAGCAGAAGAGGATGCAAAGTGATGCATCCATTTTGGGACAAAGGACAGGCTGAACATGGCCTGAGCTGGGATGCAGGAGAGCAGAATAATTTGAATTTTAGTGCTTGAGCCTAGGTAATAAAGGTACTACTGATAACAGCCATAGTGGAAGGAGAATGAATGCTTTTAAATAATGGCCCAAGAATTTCACATGGACCACAATGGATTGGTAACAAAAATGTAAACATGAGGAAACACTTGAAAGTGACGTGTTCAAGCAAATTAATAGCTTCAGAAAACTACCAGCCACTACATTCAGGTATTTCTGAATAAGTAATGATGTAAATTGACTTATGTTTGTAAAGAATTTGAAATTTAATGACACTCCATTAGCAAATTAGAAAGAGCTGTCCAAGGGCACTTACTGCATTGTGTTCTAATGAGAACTAGGGAGCAGATTTTATTTTCAGTGCCCTGATCACTACACAGATGCACAGAAGCCAAGCTCTCTGTTTTGGAGTAAATGGATGCACCTCCCGAGCTGCACAGGGACAAACACTCCCCTTGTAACACATGGATGACTGCAGTGGCCTGACAGTTGTGCAGATTCAGCTACCCAAAAGGAGCAGGCATTTTGTAATAGGAGTACTACAGCTTAGGTCTGAGCTCCCCAGCTGGCATCACCTAGAGTACTCTCTCTCCTCCATGCTTCACCAGAGCAGCATGTACGTCTCAACAAACATACACACATCTTTCAAAAGCCAAGAAGATGAGCTTGAAAGCAGAGGTGTTGCCACTGAAATCCACATAAAGCTTTTGGTTGTTTTGCTAGCATCCAAACACTTTCTGAGCAGAATGCTATTTCACACTTCCCTCTGCTGCTAAAACCCTGTCACGCTGCTCCTAAACAGTGTGACTTCTAAATAAGACACACTGTCCTCAGAGAAGGACACTTCCCTGGAGAAGAACACAGTAACTGAAAACTAGAATAATCTTAACAAATACTCCTTCATTTGCACTACATCCCCAGGCAATTCACACTAAAGAAATCTTGCATGGCAACGGGAGAGAGTGGCTTAGACTGTTTTGACAGAATTAACTTCTTTTTAGTTATCTGCTCCTCTCCCATCTGCTGGCTACTGTGGAACTTACTGCAAATAAAAAAGTTGTTTTCCAAGCAGTACTGTTGTAGTTGGGCTGGCTGATTCCTTCACAGATCCACACAAATGCAAGCAGCTTCACAGTGAGGAGATCTCTATTCAACGGGTTTATGCTTTTGCTTCCGGCAGGTCTATGAAGCAAGAATCTTGTCACAGTTCACGTTATTCTGAGTCTTTTAATTTCCTTACAATTTTCAGGATGTTTATGTAATTAAGTTTCATAAAATTAAGATTTTTTTTTTGTGATTTAAGATTAAGATTTGGGAATTAGCATTTATTCTGAATAAGAATTTCCACTGCTAGACATGAAATCATCTAAGGCCAAATGGAATGTTCAGATGTCAAAGTAACACACAGTGTTTTAAAAGTTAAACTTACCAATTTCCTGATGGAAACTTACTGAAACTGATAAATGGAAGCAGGTATTTTGTACAGAATAAGTGACTGGGTCCATCAAACAAAAATTCCTGAAAGATTCCTAGAGCACCTAGCCGCTAAAATTTGATTGTAACACAATAAAGTAACAGTTAACTTTCCCATCAGAAGAGTAAAAATGACAGAAATAGGCACCTACAGTACTACAGACAAGTATCCCAAACAGGTAATTTCTCTAACTAGTAACATGCACAGTGGACAAGGATTTCGCACACTGAAGGAAATACCATGAAAATCTCAGCACTGAAGGTCTAATCCAACTGTGTTGGGGTTTAAATGGCACCAGTTGTGTAGTAGAGGGGTTAGATTTTCTGAACTTTTTTCAGAATGCTGGGATACAGTAACTGGAAAAAAAAAAGGGTTTGCACAGCTAAAATATTTTTGACATTAAGAGTTCAACACTTGAGAATGTTAATGCACAGGATGTTAAAAAAAATTAGTGCCAGCTAATTGTATTTGTCTTCAGAAAAAAAAATCCTGTAAATTAATATACAGTCGTACTATATGTTCACCAATTTGGATTCTAAATATTTAATGGTTAGCATCTTTCTGCCATACAGCTATTACATGCACATTCCAAAATTACTGCCAATTTATCAACTTTTACTGCTTAAATTTAGGAATGAGATAATGTGTGGGGACATAAAGCACATGTCTCAATGCAATGATTCACCTTATTTTAGAGCAAGGCCTCATTTTTGTGGCTTACAAAACAATGGTTTTTAAGGCCACTACACAGGACAGGCTATGTTTCTAAAACATCATGTGAAAAGGGATAATGTTTAATAACAGAGAGACAGAGTCTTCAAAAATCACGGACCAACCCAACATTCTCTTAACATTAATTTTATAAAATACCTTACATGAACAGATAAAGAACTTGAGCATACATAATAACCAAAATTTAAAAAGAATGTTGAATAAAATATAAATTAATTGAACACATCACTAAATTTGCCACATGTTAGACAAGTTTATAAAAGGCATTTTCAGATAAAATAGTTATTTGAAAGAAAATCCTTCAAAATGGAAACTGCTGAAGTCCTTTTTCAAGAAGTAACTCCTAAAAGCGCTAAATTCCAGGTCAACAGGTAACACCTGAATTTGCTTTGAATACGGTGTTCATTTGCTTCAAAATTTGTCAATATTTAAGACACAAACTTAAATGCTTTCAGGTCAGAGTTATCAGTGCAAAGTAAAGCTTCAAGCTGAAAACAAGAGAAATACAACAGAAGAAATGATCATGGTACAAAACTTCCTAAATTCACATTATAAAAAAGCTGTGCCAGATGCACTCTTGAGATACTGGACATTAACAAATTTTACCAGCGGCCATTTTAGGGTTCCAGACAAGCCATTAACATGGCTAATTATGGTAATTTCCTTTACAACAAATTAAATTTTTCCTACACATAGTCTTTGGAAATGATCTGTGCTGCTGATGTCCACTTGCTCTGCTCAACTTCTGATTCAGCCAATTTGCTCAAAATGCAGTAACTCAGCCAAAAGGAGAGAAAAGGTGAGGCCAACAGACATCACAAGCATGGTCTAAAGACTGCAATTTTGGAACACATACGATAGCACATGTTTCTGAGTTTAACCAACCTTGTTCACCCAAGCACTCTCATTCAAGTCAGTCTTCCTTAAAGTTATATATGTGTGTAACACACTGCCAGGCTCAAACCCTTAAGTCTTTTAAAGGTCAAAAATATGTTTAGAGAACCATGTCTTTAGAGAACTAGACTGCAGCCAGATTAATTTATTTTAAACCTATTAATTCCTGCAGAGTAAACATCAACACTCTAGCAAAGCAATTTTGCTGTTTGACTTTAAAACGACTAACCAAAATAGGTTTGAAACAGTCTGCATGTTCCACTATTTAGAAGTGTTATTAGCACACTCATTTAAAGATTAATGGAACTCTTTTCAAGTTACCACTCAGAATATTGCTCATCAAGTTTGGTTTTTTAACACATAATAAAATAGTGTCACTGGTGGTCACAACCAGAAAGGAGAAGGAAAACTTTAAAAATCTTAATCTATCAAGCAGCAGTTCCAGCCTCTAATTGAAATATAAGGACGTAATTTATACTAAGCTGTTGCATAAAAAAGAGAAAATGAGTTCTCCATTACAATTCAAAATTTCAAAACTCAGTCTGCCGATTGTTTGTTCATCCTTGTAAAGTGTTCTTTTTTTCACTGTCATCATTGCTATGCTGGCAGTTATGCTAGAACCTCATTTCAGTAATTCCAGTACAACCAGAGTGTATAATTTAATAGTGTGAATCATTTTGAATTTACAGCTAGCTAAAATGCTACTGTGATGTTGCAAAAAACCAAATGAACAAGAGGGCTCAGTACTACACAAAACTCTCCCAAAACAGAGGAAAGAGATTAACTTGAACCAAAAGCACAGAATATAACTCAAACCAAAACTTTTCATAAGCTGTACTTGAGGAACGAACAAATAAAGAAAGTTGCAAATCTCCTTTCCTGGAGCATAAACTCAGAATCATTTGCTTAAATCAAAATGTAACAGCAGCTCTCCCCTAAGCCCTGTATTCTCCTGATAATCTTTAATCACTGAAGCAGATTTATGATATCCATACTATGCTTTGTGATGCTACAAAACAATTTAGTTTTAAGAATAAGTTCTTCGATTAAACAATGGGACTTTGAGATAGCACAGTAATTTCCAATGGGTGTTCTCAGTTATTTCGAATCCTGCAGCTTAGCCACGTGCTGTCTTTAAAAACATCTTTACAAATGAGATCTGATCCTGTAAGTGATATAAATTTTAGCACTTGCTCAAAGTAAAAGAGAACACTAACAGCTGAAAGGGAATAATGAATGTACACTTCACACCCCGCCTGGCACATGGAAAATTTTCATGTACTCGTCACATCTCAAAATGAGAAAAATATTCTAACTACCACATGGTTTTATTTTTTCAATAGTATTGGAAGAAAAGATTTCAAAGTTTCCTAAAAAACAAGAAAGCAGCAATCTTAAGAATAGTTCTGAAAATATTTGGACTCAACTTTGAAAGTACTCAGAAGAGTTGTCTTCACCCTCTCTTTTAAAATCAGGAAGATTTTTAAATTGGCTTGCATCAATTTGGGCTCAAAAATAAAATGTCAAACTTTGGAGAATCACTAACCAAGTAAAGAATAAATATATTTCCAGCTAAGCAGCTGGAAAGTGCGTGAATGAATTTGGGTATTAAACACATTCTTGAGGATTATAAAGTGTACAGGGTGGGGGAGAGGAGGTTACTAAAGAACTTTGCAAAAAATATTGCTACAGTAGCATTAGGAATTAACAGTGCATCAAAGATTTGAAGTTTCCAAGTTAATACAAACTGATCCAAGCCACAATGAAACACAGGATAATCACTTGAACAAAATACTAACCACATTCTACTTTACTGAAGCTAGAACTGGAATTTACCTGAACACCATTAATATAATTGAAAGATTCCTTCTAGTCTTGCCAAAAAGAACTGATATCATTAGTGTGTAACCAAAACACAATATTATCAAGTGCATTTGGCTTTTTTGGAACATCTGCAATCAAATACTCGAATTTGAAAGAGATTTTACATGTGAGAACTCAGTATCACTGCTGCATGAAGTGTTTTATTTTTTTTGGTTGGGATTTTTTTGTGGAAACTCTATATAAAAGACCTTGAGGGCTACAGGTCATGGAATTATTGTTAAACAGAAAGCTGCCCAACATTACTGTCAAAATACCTTTAAAAAGGCAGTTTACAGACAGAATAATGTGTTTTACATTCAGATATTTCCTCTCTCAAAAGCAAAGGAATCTCAGAAGAAAAAAATATCAGTAGTGAAGGCCACACACTTTTTGCATTTGATGAGCTGAAATGCAAAAAAACAATTAAAGCATCTTGTAAAAGAAAAAAAAAGACCAAAAGAAACATAGAACTTCTGGAAAGTGATGATTTAGTTGATGGAGTGGTCAGCATGGAAACTGTTGGGAATGCTACAGCAGAACTGACCACAAGTACAAGAGAATATGAACAGGAACATAGTACAGGCACAAACTAGGAAACTGTAACTTGCCAACTTGTAAACAAGAAAAAGCATTTCACAGATTAAAAGTTCTAGGGAAGTAAACTTTTTTAAATTACTTTGTCAGTTCAACCCTGATTTAAAAAAGTATGGCTAGCAAAAATACATAAGCCTCAGCATATTTATAAGTCTTGATCAGAGCAGCCAGGAGCCTTTGATAAACGGCTGGAAACAAACATCCTTCTACTAAGGATGGAAGAAAAATATTCCATTCTGTTCTTCCTCTCATTCCCCAATCCACACGTGTATCTGTAGAATTCATATGCTCCAAGAACATTTTGATCCTGCTATAGATTGAGACGTGGGGAGACAGGTGGAGGAAAACAGACAAACTCTCTTAAAATACTACGGGCCACGTCAACATTATTCTGGGCAATTTCCAGTGCCCTCTTGACTTCTTCAAAGGAATAGCCTTCTCCCATAAGTTTTGCAATTTTTGCATCCACATTTTCCGTGGAACTGTCAGAGCTGTATGCTTTCCTGTGATGTATTTCTGGTGCAGTTCTCCGAGGAAGTGGTTTAGGGGGCCTGGCTGGTGCTTGTGAACCATCTGTTTCAAATAAAAGAGATAAAAATCATTATAAATCGGCCTAAGACTGTGTTATAGGTTGGTCCAACCTCATGAAGCAGTTTAAAAAGTAAAATTCTAAAGGAACGTGAAGAAATATTTTAGTTAAGCAATATAACTCATTTTAAAATTTGGACGGAAGCTGAAATCCTCAAGAACATCCAAAATAGAAATAATGTAGTTATATACTGTTTTAATAATATGATAGGAACATGCAATTTACAACCTGGATTATCTAAAGCTAGAAAAAAAACAAAGTATGATGGAACAGCAAAGACAGCGAAAATAGCCAAACTTTTAAAGGCTTTCCACTCTCAACTCACAGTCTGAGAACTTCTTAGTTAAAAAAATCACAAAACAACACAAAAAAAAAACTAACAAAAAACCTGCAAACCCCCCACAAACAAACAAAAAAAAAAAGGTAAACAAAAAAAACCCTACAAAAAACCCCCGAAATTTGATCACAATATTATCGAGGACCGTAAGTTGTGCAGAAGAGGAATCCAGACAAATATGACTGAGGGAGAAAAATCCTTAATTTATGAGTCCCTATTGCAGATTCTGTTCAGTCATTTGCTATTCATTTCATGCACAGCAGCTACACAGAAGAACATAAATAGGTGGTTTTTCAAAGAGAGTCCAATTATTCCCATGATGAGACCACAACACGCTCCTTCCTCTCCAGTCCCCTTTAGAAACATCTCCCATTCCCTTATCTCCTGTGGAAAGGTTACCTTCACAGTTAATGCTGACGACTAAGAATCATGATGTGCTGGTGGAGAAAAGCTAATATTCAAACTTGATAATCTTCTCAGAGTCAAGAGTTTCGTGCTCAAGTAAACTTGGTACTTTACTGAAACCTCTTTATCCTCACTGATTCCACAATAAGAAGCTTAAATACAAGCAGGCATAGCACAGAAAACACTTTCAAGAGCAAAGTATTAAAAAAATTAAAAAGTCTTTAATCCCTCAAAAAGGGTTCTAACAAGTCCTATTAACAGTGACTTTGATAGATAAATTAAAGGAATTTCTGGCTGTGATACTTCCTGTTTACTTACACTGAGAGCAATGGCATTTTCCAGTGTTAGGTACTTCAGAGACAGTTTAGGCAGGGAAGACATGTTATATTTCCAGTATTTTTGTTGTAACCTTACCATAACACTGGATAGAGAGAATGAAAACTCAACCAAGTGCATTAAACACTACAGATAAATTAAAGCAGTTCACACTAGAGCATGTCTAATGCAGGTGTATTTTTCCCTTAAGTAAGTTTTCCCATCCATTCAGATGACTGTTGCTATAAAATTTAATTCCACTTCTTAATTCCAAGAGATAATAATACTTTTAGCAAGATGGTGATATTCATGTAAGAAATGGATGAAAAATTTGATTAAAGATGTACAGTAAGGGCCTACAGGTACTAAGGGTTACTTCATATTTGTTTTGATTTTTTTTCTCTCTGAAGATAAGAAGAATGATGGAAATGATAAACATTCTAATAAACACACCTGAAGCACATCCAAACCTGCTAAGAAGGTGTGGAAGATCCATGAAACAATTGTCTGAGAAATTAACTGTAGCTCAGGAAATGTGGTTAATCACTAAAAACTGAATCACAAGCAAGTTCAAATTTCTCACTTCACTTATTTTAGAAAACTCAATACTGTAGAAGAATAATATTCTTTATATTTAGAATAGTGGCATATCATCTTAAAACCAATAATTTTTCTTTCACAAACATTCAAAGTATTTTAATATTACATTCCATTATGGACTTCATTTCTATACAGTATGAAGCAAAATTAATTTACAAACTTTACATTTTCCCCTTGGCTTGAAGTACAGAAGAAATTCCTTATGCATAAATCAGATCCTTCCCTGTGCTTGTGTTACATGAGGCTATTTTTGCTCGACTCAGTCTAATATAGCTTTAAAACTGAAGCTATTTCTTGTTTAAAACCTTCACTTTGCTGAAGCTTTCAAACAAACTTTATTAAGCAATCACATCATTTAGAAATACAATTTTTAATTCTGTCAGCAGATTTGAAGCACATGCATTTTATTCTCACTACAGTGACATCTCTCTATAGCTCAGATACTCTGAGATCTTCAGTGCTCTCTCTCAATTCCCATTATTATTTTTTTAAATGTTGACATCTCTTTCAATATCTTCACATCCATATAAAATTTCAGCTAAAGCTGGGTATCATATTGGATCCTGAGCTTAAAAATACTAAGCCTAAGCTGCATGTCCATCTGGACAGTGAGATAGAGGTATTAAGCAGGACTTTCCCTCCCACCCTCTCTGATGTTTCAGCCACCACAGATGTCTGTCTAAAAATTCAAATAGATTTTCTAACTGTGCAATTCAATTAACAGTTTCTACCATGAGCAGCTTCCTCCACTGCTCACATTTCTGTAATTCAGCACTAGATTGAACCCTTAGGTAAGGGGTTAGAATAAAAGCAGACACAGGCTCATTTAATAAGTGTTTAAAAAGCACGGAAAAAGTGGTGGGAGCTCTGTAGCACAGTGGGAAGAGGCTATTTGTAACGATGCCAACTGTCTATTCCTCTCGGCTGTGAAATGCCCTTTTCTTCCCTCGCTGCTTCTCCTGGATGTTTCTTGGTCTTTCACCGACAGAGAGAAGCAGGTGACACCATCAGAGAAGCAGGTGAGAAAGGCTTGCTGTGCAAGGCCCTCTGTGAACAGTGGTGAGCAGCTACACCTAACCTCACTGGGGTACAGGAACAAAGCACACCTGGGGGACACCTGCTCTAAGGAAGTCGGAGAGCAGGGGGAAACTGAGGGAGGGACTCACTGCACACACTGCTCCATCAAGCTGTTCGGCACAAGCTGCACATTTTGCAATACTGTGGATTACATTATTTCCCCTAGTGTTAACTGAAATCCACCCTAGATTAGTATTTTTGTATAAGGGAATCCATATTTGCAAGCGTTTTCACGCGGCCAACTGAGCGAATGAACACGCAGAAGGCAAATAGACTTCACCAACCATTTGAATCCCTTTCTTACAGAACAGCTAAGTTCAGCAAAATACAGCCAACATCTATTGGAGGCTTAATTTTCTTCTTCCCTTCCCTCTTACCATTGGCTGTGCTTAGGTAAAATATTCTATTAGCAATATCACAAAATCATAGAATGGTTTGGGTTGGAAGGGACCTTAAAGATTATCTAATTCCAACCCCCTGCCATGGGCAGGGACACCTTCCACTAGACCAGACTGCTCAGAGCCGCATCCAGCCTGAACTTGAACCCTGCCAGGGGTGAGGCATCCACAAATTCCCTGGACAGCCTGTGCCAGAGCCTCACCACCCTCATAGTAAAGAATTTCTTCCTGATATCTAACATAAAACTAATCTCTTTCAGTTTTAAGCTATTCTCTCTTGTCCTGTCACTACCTGCTCTTGTAAAAAGTCCCTCTCCTGCTTTGTTTTAGGCTCCCTTCAGGTACTGGAAAGCCGTAATTAGGTCATCCCAAAGCCTTCCCTTCTCCAGGCTGAACAATCCCAATTGTCTCAGCCTTTCCTCATAGGAGAGGTGCTCCATCCCTCTATTCATCTTGGTGGTCTCCTCTGGCCTCACTCCAGCAGGTCCATGTCTTTCTTATGCCGAAGGCTCCAGAGCTGGGCACAGTGCTCCAGGCGGGGTCTCAGCAGAGCAGAGCAGAGGGGCAGAATCCCCTCCCTCCCCCTGGTGCCCACTCTGCTTTTGATACAGCCCAGGATATGTTTGGCTTTCTGGGCTGTGAGTGCTCATGGCCAGCCTCTCATCCATAGCGACCCCAAGACCTAGCTCCTTTTCTTGCTCTTTTTGTAATCATTTTAAACAGTTGTATATAAGAAGTTTGAGTAACCATGCCTTTTGGGGAGTGAGTTGCATTGCTGAGTACTATTTATGAAGTGTTCAATATTGGATACCTGAATTAGAATAAATTTCTCGTTACATGTTAAGGATTCAGTTAAACATCATGACAGCAATCTTAAAAACAGTGAAAGTGAAGCAGAGAAGTTAAAGCACTCCCCATGATACTCTAGCAGCCCAGTGGCTAAATTATAATTAGATTTTAGAGTGAACTCAATTTCTTTTTCAGCTAGTTCAAAGAATCACCTTACAAAAGCACTGAAATGAAGAATTTCTTAAGTGAGCTGATTAGTTCAGAATAAATGCAAAAACCTAAATTCTGAATACAGTTACACTCTCTACATTGTCTTTTTAAATCACAGATGAAGGTGAACCAGTTCATCCTGAAGCTCATCAGTTCTGTCCTTTGGAATTACTGCCACTGTAAAAACAACTTTCCAATTAAGAGAATGACATGATCTATCACACAGTTTTCATCTAATTGAAATTAAATGGAATATCTTGCTGCATATCATGCTGATTTAGAATGGTATTTATAGCAAAAGCTGACACGTGAGTGTTTTAGAAGATGGTTGTGGCGAACACAGATAGAAAAGTATTAAGTAACACCAGAAAGCTCCAAGTTCTTAAGCAGCAAGTATCTTGAAGTAATTTAGGAAAATTAAAAATTTTTTTACCCCAGAACTGCAAGAATTGCAAAACTCCATAGCTTTAAAAGCAGTTACAACATTGTCATAATTTGCATTATAAGAGAACTCGAAACTCCCTGAATAAACTGAGTGAGCATTTTAAGACAAATAGATCCCTCACAATGACACATATAAAGAATGTGTTAGAAACTCTTTCTTCCAGCAATTGGAAAAAAAAAAAAAGAGACACAGTTATACTTGTAAAGATACCCTCCCAAAAGAGACAGTATTTACCAAAAAGCATCACCCTAATTCTAAGTTATGCTATTCATTAAATGTAAGTAAACATTAAGAGTGCTACAGAAATTTCCCATCATTTAAGTTGGAAAAATATATTTATTTTTTTCTTTTCTTTTTTTCATTCTGCTATACCCCAGCAGAGTGAAACTCTGTTCTCTTGAGAAGGAGACATACAATTACTACTAAAAAATATATCTTTTTTTTCCACTTGAGAATGTTGCAATTGAACAATGGTGATTATTACAGCTGAAAGACTAGAGAAAAGTCCCTCCTTTATGCACTAAAAAGTCTTCATACACGACTCTGTCTTATCTGAAGACTGATTAATGAAACAAAACATCACTTGGCTTTTTCTTTGTGTGGTTTCTCCATACAGCAAAACAATGTGGTTGGGACAAACCTCCCCCTCCCTCAGGTACCATGCACATCTAAAGAGAAGAAAATTTGTCTAAAAACTGGTAAAAGTACTTTGAAATACAGGTAATACTGTTATTATTTTTATTCATTTGAGTAAATTTCCTTTACATTTACTGTAAATTTCCTTTACATTTACTGTTTTTGTTGCCTGAAAACCACAACCAAAATTTCCTTGGCAGAGGAATTGTTTCTACTGCACTCGTTCCATTGAAAAGGAAGACTGAATTTTAAGTGGTTTTGATTCTTGCTGTTTTATTAAGAAACATTTTAAAAGTTTCTTAGAAACTCAAACATATTAGCAAAGAAGCCAGAGAATAATAACACTTTAGAATGAAGCTACTATTTTATGTTTAGAAATGAAAAAGTGATGGAAATCAGATGCTTGTGCTCCTTGCAGTACTTCTGATCTCTTGAGAGCTTGAAAGGTGGCAGGAAAATCTTTGCCTTTCTTAAAAAGTAAGGAACACTAAGACTGACATAAGCATTTAGTTTAGCAGCTAGTCAAATTGATGTTATAGTACCTACAACCTCAAGACAACAGGCAGACACTTCTACCATGATTGCAGAAATTTATTCTCTGTTATCCTTTGATGATTTCATGCTTTTGTAAAGCAGTATTACCATTGCCATGTGTTGCCCAGAACAACAAAAAACTTGTTGGACTTTCTGGATGAAAGTTATTTGTTTCATAAACTTGTAATTTTCTCCAAGAAGAGCTTTCTGCCTTACCTGAAGATGGAGGAAGTTGATCGTAGTCTTGAGATGTCCTATTTGTTTTGACATTTTCTCCAGGTGCTCTCCGAGCAGGGGGCAAAGGAACGTGACCCGTTATTGGGTCAAAATGGGGATCTGTGATAACAGAATAAAAAAGGTGTGTTAGAACATGTAGAACTATTATTTGAGGGAGGGCTGACACATAGAAGGTAGCACTAAAATAGCCTCCCTTCATGCAGAGGAACCACGAATGCAGAAGTGTCCCCCCACAGTACATGCACATAAACTCCCAAACTCAGCATCCATAATACACACGTTAACATGTTTCCAAGTGACAAACACAAAAGCACAGCTTAAAGGTGGTCTGTCCTGCACTGACCATGGTCTATTCTGCTCACATCCACTGCGTACTTTTCAACTACCCAACCCTGACACTGCTGGGATTGTGCCTAGCAAAGCATGGAAGAGGTTGCAATACCTGAAGCAATTAGAAACATCCCAGCTATTCAGTTTGGTTAGAGCTTCATTACACTTCTGTGCTTTGCAGTTTACAAAGACTACAGGGCTGATTTCCCATTCATACAATCCCAGCTATGGGTAAATATTACAGGGACAGAATTTAAAAAAATGAGAGAAATATACAGTCCTGGTATATTGTGTCCTCCCTATCTCTTTTCTTTGGCTACCAAAGATGCTGCTGAGCAAATTCAACATCATCCTGGATCTGGCTCCTGCTCTTGACTCAGTGCTTGTAGAGTGTTTATTTTGTATGTGAGTGCAACTTTTTGCTGGTGTTGATGATGAGATTATTATTCTAATCTGACAGGCTCTGATGGAGAGCTGAGAAATCACCCTCAAGACTTGTATGGAAACCAATCATCAAAAACTCATCATAAATCATCTACAACAGATTATGTGACAAGATGCAGAGTGAGTAATATGGCTTCAGAAATACCATATGAATAAAAAAAGACCAATTCACACAACCATGCATGCCTAAGTAGATGCATACACTGCTAAGATTAATGAGAACTACTGCTGTATGATTGTATTCCCTATGCAAATACGAAGAACAATACATGGCTGTAGATACATATTCCAGATATTTATTTTAAAGCTATTAAAGGGTTTTTTAACACTATCATTGATTTTCTTAGATTATTTGGAGTTACATTTAGAAATTTAAAACTCTGCATGATTCTGGGAGCTGGGCACAGACAGATGGAGCTTGTGTGCATCTGTGTGTGAGGGCTCCTATTTTTCCTCTCCATTCCCATCAGAACTGAATGGGGCAGTGTGTGTTTCTGCATCAGATGATACAACTGAGGCACCCATTCAGACTAGGCTGCTGAAGATTACATTATTTTCATTTTGAAGTGCAGAAGATAAATTACATCGTATTTGTGAACATCAACCTTTAAACTCCATAATGTGCTAGTCTTTTCACCTGGATGCATTCAGAAACTTATATGAGAAAGTAACACACTGAGTTGAATTTGCATTATAAAATACACACAACATTGGCAAATTACTCAGTGTCAAGCCTTGACTGATAGCAAAACATACGTAATAAAAACATTCCGGAAAAGGTCACTGCACTTCAACCTAAAGTAGCTTCCTTTCATCCCACAGTGAGTTCCACTCACACAGGTCAGCCAAACCCCAGACAACCTGTCAGGCTATCATGGAGCTGCACATGACTGCTTGTCATCCACATTCTGCCCTTCCTGGGAAACTATCGCCAGCATATTCCAATTCATCCCTCTCCCTATACCTTCTAAGAAAAACAGAGAGGGGGAAGACAATATCTGACCCCATCACAAAGTAGACCATCCCTGAAAATTTTAACAGAAAAGGTAAACTTAAGATACCAACATCCTTTGAAAGCTTCCAGAGAGAAAAAAAAACCCAACAAATCACTTCACAGACATACACTACAACCCACAAAAATCCTGTTGTAATCTGTATCATAATCAGCAAATGTATTCAATTTCATTAACCTGGCAATCAAACTCTTTTCAACTCAAGGACAAAAATAATGAATTGTAAACAGTTTTTATACCTTTTTTCAAGGAAAATATCAGACTGACTATGTCACAGTGATTTACAGGGAGAGATCAGTGAAAACCTGACTTTGCAAAAAGGTTATTTGACTTAGCAAAAAGGTTATGAACTCCAGGACCTAGCAACTGTGTTCACAATTTTGTGGCAAAATTTTACAACAATTTTAACAAAGCAGAGTATTCTTTTCCCTTATTTTCCAAAGTTTCAACTTGAAAATAACCTCCATGGATTATATTTTATCATTGAAAACAATGGAGTTGACGAAAAGATACTGTTATTACAGATTACAACAGAAAATTACAATTTACAACATTTCTAGCCTGGTATAGAAATATTGACCTTATTTTATCACTTTGTGATAATGAAAAAGTAAAGTCTGTCTATCCTCTGTGTAACTTTGCCTCCACCATTAAAAAACTTGATTTAATATTTTGTTTAACGAGTTCTGAGGCCTGATGACAACTTTATTGCTGAACAGATAAGCTTCTGAAGTAAAGGAAAATGAAATAAAATATGCTGTTTCCTCTGTATTCCTACCAGAATGAAGGAACAGTTCATGTCCTGAAGAGGGTCGGCTCCCTGAGCCAGCAGGTTTTGTGTGCTCAATCATGCTGTGCCGAGCAGGAGGTGGTGGTGGTGGCAGTGAAGGGGGTGAGTTATCAAATGCATCTTCACCTGCAGTTTAGAAATGAATCATTAGATGGGCAAAACTTCATTAAGAACAGCAGGACAAAGAATACAGCTTAAATTTTATTTTTCTCTGTCTGCTGAGGCTTTTACTCCTACAGTTCATCTAAGCAGTTCAGTGACTCCAGTAATGAAACTGTAAACTTGACTGTTAATACCAAGTCCTCTTCTAAAACATGCTCTGAATGACCTTTTGCAGTGCTCAGTTTCTTTTCTGGGATGGAAGGAGAGATTGCTTTTAGTGACTCAATTGCCCAGAGTATACTATGATGAAAGCTTCACTGAGTATTATGGTAGAGTAACAGCTGTATTTCAGCACCTAAGGAAGTATATTTATATACAAACACCAATGCTGACTTCACTGAATCTGCTACATTTCTACTGTGTATTATCTCTGTCTGCTGTTCAGAAGCTCTGCTTGCAGGTACAAGATGAATTTTCTAGAGCTTGGCAAACGAATGCACCTCTTATACACAAGCGGTGCAAGCAGGGCTAGAGTTACCAAGCAGTGTCATTTTTATGTGTTCTTTTGCCTTCGTTTCTCCTGCAACTCAGGAACACTTCAGGGGCCAGAGAGAGCACAGTGCAGAACAAGGCAAATGTTCAAAAGGTTTTATGGAACCAGAAAATTGGATGCTGACACATACACACAGACACAACCATGCAGCTGAGTTTGTCAATGAAGGTGTGGGTGGTCCCCAAGCACAGCACCAATATATATGCAAAGATCACTGATTTTTGTGTAGGAGAACAGAAATCAGGGTTGGAAAAAAGAGCCTTTCGTGACTGTAGATAACAGTGACTTTTGAACTGTCCCTTGATGGTGGAAAAAAAAGCGCCAAAAATTTACTTATTGATTTTAGTGTTTTTTTTTTTTTTTACTCAACATCTTTTTGGCATTCTTCTTTGTATTTGAAAAAAATAAATGGAATTATTTAAGCTACAGTAGGAAAAATGTTCCAGTTTTGCATTAAATTGCAATGCTTTAACTTCTTAGTAGGGGACAATTAAAATTTATTTTAAAGAAAATGGTTTTTACTGTTCTGTATAGCTGGGATTCAGTATACCTTTTTGTCTGTCTCAAGTGAGGGCTTAAAAACAGACTCCCAATGACACAAATATTGACTTACAGCTGTCATATCTAGCTCACAGCCTATTTGGTACTCCTAACATGCTCAGAACTGGCTGTTTTTCAGTAAACATGGCATTTAGCTCATCTGGGCAGTGTTAACCATTACATGTAATCAGCAAAAAGTCTGCAACCTAAAGGGGGCACCAGAAGATCATAATCGGAGGGTGTCCTGTTGAGCAAAGAGCTGTGTTTGGGGTTGTCTCTGGTAGGAGGCCGTGCAGGTGGCAAAGGTACCGCAGCGGTAGGTGCATCATAGACATCTCCTGAATGACACAACCACAAGAAGTGAGTGTTTTCCTGCTGCACCCCTAGGGCAGCACACAGTAAATCTTCTTGACAAATAGCGAGAAGTAAAAACGTACCTGACTCTGGATGCTTAGATTTCTTTATCTCGGAAGTAGCACTGTGTGTTCCATTCGCACACTGACCATTCTCACACACCCTGAAGACAGACATTAAGCAGGAAGCAATCAACCATTTAGCCAAGCATTAATTCCCCGAATGAGCAGTATCTGGCAATTTACTATACAGAAACAAGCAAAGGACAATAAGCTGAGCCCATTTTAAAATTTATATTTTTTGATATTGAGAGCAGATACTGGTTAGCCACCATTAAAGCTGCTTTGAAGGATTATACTGCTTTCTTGGTGATGTACTGACATGGCTTAAAATAACCTAGGCTGCAGTACAAGTGAGAGAAAGAGCTAACATTAAACACAGCCCTCACTTCAGAGCTCAGGTCATTAGTTTATTCACACTGTTACATCACAGACTCAATCCTAGTTCACCTTCCCAGATGCTGAATTTTCCCTAGCAGAAATATGAAAACAACGTGGATTTTTTTTATCCACACCAAAGCATGGAGAAAAAGCATTAAACTAAACATAAGAGCAACAAAACAATCCAAACAGAACACCACAGCACACCACTAATAACAAATTTCAACTCAATTTTGCTGAACATTTAGAAAAACCAACCCAGTGAAACCCCAAAATTGAACTAGCCAAGGCAGTTTTGCAGGAACCATTCATTTCTGTATCAAAAAGCTGAGCCTTGCTGATACTTCTACCACAGTTTACTGATTTTTTTTTTTACATGGAAATATATTCTGCCCTCAAAACTAAACAATAGTATCAAATTAATATGAAAAATCATCCAACCAAACAGTAAAGAGTGCCTACAATCTTGTCAAAAATATTGGAGATTATTTTTATAAGAATTTGTTCAAATATGGAAGGGAAAATATAGAACAGGCCTTTTCATAATATGAAATATTGTTTAAAGAAATACAAAAGAACCAGGAAATTGCTCCTGTCACTGGAATTGTTGGCCCTGCATATTCAGAAGGAACCAGAGAGTTTCCTTGGAAAAAGGCCACCATGCTAAGCAATTCCAGCTTAAAGATAAAAATCCCATTCCATCATGCACCATTATTACCAAACACTAAGAAATCTGCTAGAGTTATATACAGCTAAAATTTCAGAACTTGGGTTTTTACCAACAGTATTATATTAATAAAACTTTCAGCTTTGGCCACATGGAAAGGAGGAATGAATAAGGGTCTGGAATCATTTACAATATATAAACAGGAAAGAGGAAGTGAAATTGCATTTGTGGTCCCAAGAGTTACAACTAGCAGTAATGAAATAAATATAAGAATAATTGCCAGATTTAAAAACAAACAAAAAAACCAAATCAAACAAAGAAACTCCCAGAAGCCCCTAATAGTGAGAGATATTTATCTATAAATTAATTCCCCCAGAGAAGTGGTAGAGGAAGTGTTGTTTCTTTATTTGACATTAGATTGGTTCAATCTTTAAAATGCAGTGGTTGCAACACTTCAACTTCTCACCATATGAACTAAGTAATTAAGAATATTTTCTACTCTAGTTTTAATCTATTCTGCATTTTCAATAATGTAACTAGCCACAGGCAGCAAAGTAACTTAGCATGGAACCACTTTGAAAGTATTCATTTCATAATGAGCCCAGCCAAGTGATCAGTTTACAAACAATGCTGAAATACCTGCTTACATTAACAGTAAACAGTAGAAAAAAGGGCATCAAATGAGTACCAACAAGCAAGCCTTCTGTCCTTTCCCCTTTTGGAAAAACCTTTATTAAGAAAAGATAGAAAATGTAATAATGTAATATTCTTCTAATAGTAGCCTAATTAGTAATGCTGAAATTCTTTCCTTTTATTTCCTATTCCTGAACTTGCCCCATACCTGGGAAGAGCTGTTCAGCAGTAAGAAACCAGAGAATTAAATGATCTGCCAGAAAATAAGACTATGAATCATTTTTTGCGCTATTCTTAAAATATTTTTAGCATTGTCATATCTACAGGTAAAAGAGAGAACAGGCAACACAAATTTGGGAGTAGGATGGAACAATTATATAATTCCTAAACTACAAAACATCCTGACAAAATTTTGTAAGCTCTTTAGCTTAGTGAAAACTCAAAGTAATATCCAAGAAGTGAGGGAGTAACACTTAGGAAGGAGGTAAGAGAAACTGACACTGGGGGAAAGAACCAAAATGTGCTAAAAATTTGCAACATTTAAACGAAACTTAAAAAATTGTTCATAACAGTTTTGCTGAACAGCGATGAGAAGTTTCACTGAAACAAAACATCCCTCCCATGATACTTAATGAAGTGTATTAAAAGAATACAATATCAACCAGGAACCAGATTCTTTCTTGAAAACTTTATCTCAGCTTTCACATCTAAGCAGTAACATCAGCTAAAAGAAGACATTTTAAATATGTGGAACGCCAGATTTTTTTTTCATGCCTAGGAGAATAGCTTGTTTTGAGCTAAAATTTGTATCAGAATGTATAATAAGAGGAATTGGTTTTAATCATGGAGCAACTTGAAGAGCAAACTGAGGCATTTTATCTGTAGCAAGTCCTGAATTAATGTAAAAAATCCCCACCATATGCACAGTAAAAACTGGAGAAAACTTAGAAATCATCTTTCTATCTATAGACTCTATTAATAATTCTAAGGGCCTGGTAAAATACTGTACCAGCCAACTGAAGGCACTCAATTATTTTTTTCTGCAAAACAAAAATTGCAAGATTCTATTTTTCCAGCTGCTTATTTTCTCAAGAACCTTGCAGTTTGCATCTATTTGCATCATTCCCATACAGAAGCACAACACGATCACATAAAAAATGTCATAAACAAAAAGAATTAGGACCTTGGAATTTTTTTCCTACTTCATTTTTTTTTGCTCAGCCAACACTGAGAGTTTTATTCATCATTGTTTTTTTAGAGTCTCATACTATAGATGAGAATTTAGGTACTTGAAGCTCATAAAGCTTAGGCAACTGCACAATATTCATGTCTATGCAGTGAAGGCTGGATCAGGATTTCTAAGACAGAATTTTTAATCTGCAGGCAAAGAATGATCATATTATGACCTTTTTTTTACCTGTTTTAAATTCTGATTTAAAAGGTCTAAAAATTATTATTGGCTAGTTTGGAGGTCAGAGACATTTTGAGCTTTATTGATGGTGGGTCCTCAACACCACATTCTGACAGAGAGAGGGGAAAAACGGCAAAATGCCACTGAAATATTTAATCACAGTAGGGTCTAAACTTTTTAGATGAATATTCGATTTTAATATCCTACCTGTTACCTACACGAATAGTATAAAATTTGCCCTTTTTTCTCCCTGAAGACTTAAGAGTTATTCTCTTAATTCCAGCCATTCCTATCTTTTTAAGGGGCAAATTCAGCAGGAATGTCACAGCCTTCAGTTGCCATGCCCCTTGCTCTGAGTCTCCTTATCATAATCCATTACTAATTCTGACTGGTGAAAGTTCAAAGGTATTGTTTCAGAACATATTTAAAGCTAAGGAGATATATTCCACCTGTATTTAAATAAAGGTTCTCTTCCTGAGAAGAACAAAGAAAATAATGCTGCCGAACAGGCTCAAAAAGCTAAAAAGACACACTATACACTGGACAAAAAAGAGAATCAATGTATGCACATACAGCTGCCAGTTCACGTATTTTCAGTACCGCGTTGCTTTTAAAATGAATTATACAAAATGTGAAAGGCCAAAGATTTTCAAAGCTGACTGGGAATCCCAGTCACACAATCCTCTCTAAAATTAAATTTGAAAGAGTTGTGGGGGTTGAATCTCATGGTCAGTTTTGAAAACTTCAACATATGGGGTGGAAAAAAAGAAAAAACAACTGCAGAAACGGTATCCAAAGGCAAAAAATACCCAGTTGTGACACAAGAGAGATACAATGATGGGAACTTCATAGATTTATATCTGCAGTGGTGGCCAAATGAAACAAAACATGGGTAATCCAAACTTGAACAGATGAAGACATTTAGAAGGCAGGCAAGGTTAGCCATCATTACAAATACTAAATCCAGGTAATTTTGGAAAATTCAGAGGTTTTGTAAATAAATTTGTTTCAAGGCTGCTAAATTACCTTACCGAGCAAGAGGTTTCATATTATGACCATGAGGTGGTTGTGAGCTCAGTATTACAGGATGTGAAGAAGGAATTTTGTATTCATCATCATCATCATCTGGGTGTTCCCTTGATTTATCAGACAGAGAATTTGCTGAAGGACCAGGGCACCTAAGGAGAAAAACATTGGGTTTTCTTTAGCTGTTAGGTACTTGACCTCAGACCATACAGAAAATACTCTTCTTTAGCCCAAACATCCCTAACACACGTATGCTACGTATAAGGAGACAAAAGCACCATGACAAACAAACTTACAAGATTACTGGCTTTTTGTCACCAAGAATGCATAGAGAAAAGGGCAGCCGCCCTTCTAACACTTGAACAGCTACTTTAGGCAAGCACAACATAGCAGAGAATTGCAAAGAATTAGAGTCCTAAACAGGCACTTGCAAGACTCAACCTGTTTGCACTTACCAAAAGAACTAACTACAAGTTAATTCAGGGCAAAAGGCATTTAGCAGGGCTCATTGATTCAGAGGACATTCACCCTTTCACTGGGGATTTCACCTTCAAAATTCTGTTAGCAAGATGGGAGAGACAGCAAGAGGAGCCTTTTGGTGCTACTTTTCCCTCAACTACCTCAAAGCAATTAAATATTCCTAATACCTTTACAGAATACAAAATGTGCTTGGAATTGGATGCCTCATTACATACTCAAAAATGGATGCTCCCTCATGCAAAATATTGCTGTGGTTTATAGTACTTTTGAGGCAAAGGGTCTGCTAGTGATGTAGCAAAATGGGAGCTACTCACTGGAATGAAACAAACACTACTTAACTTGAAAATTTTGAAGTTTTGGGGAAGAATGGTTCTGTGTCTTTGACATAAGAGTTTTAGATATTTTTTCAAAAATAAAATAGCAATTTGATCAAAACTGCTAAAAACGTCTGATATAATTACAGAAGTCCAATTAAAAATAACTATTTTCATAAGTCAGGTTAAAAACATAGGGGCTGAGTGGAAAATAAAAATCAGATGTTCAGTTAGCAAGAGTCCAATATTCCATTATTGAAGTAGAGTTCATAATAATTATTTTAGTAAAGTGAAAATAAATCAGCACTGTTTCCAGGAAAAAAAAACCAAAAATCTCCAGTGCTTTTCTATTAATGTAACTTCTTAAAGAAAAAAGAAATTCGTATTTGTAACACAATATTCAGTAAAAACTGATCAAACAAGCCAAGTAGGGACACTTAAGAATTGTGAAATTTCAAGCAAGGGTCATTTTGCCTCCTTGTTATTTAGACTAAGACATTTCACACATGATCAATGTGTCCTTCAGTCAAATGTTTGGAATTACAGACTGATGATACTAACTAGAAAGAACAGAATGCCTTGGAGCTATATGAAATGAACCAGCTCCCAATCCTCAACACTGCACAGACTGGAGAGTACCAAAAAAAAATAAATGAGCAACTTGCCCAGATTAATTGGAGTAGCACAGTTGTGAAAAGCAAGAGTATTTTGAATCAAGTACAGTTCAACATTTATGAGTGCTGAGCACAGTCAATTCAACAGGAGGAAAAGACTGTAAAAATATTCTCTCTGACATTTCCAATTAAATCATGATAGACGATTTGAGTTACTTCTTTGAAAGCAATTGTTGTGGTTAGTGGAAATTGATATTTTTAAAGAATTTTTTTTCCTTCCTCCCCAGTTTTTCACCTCCATATTGTCATACAATATTATAGATTACTAGGGTATTCCTAGTGGTAACAAAACTTTAATTAAAAAAAAATTCAAAATTTAAAGAAAATACAATCAATTTTTATTTTTAAGTCATTCCATGGGCCATTTTAGTAATTAGATAATTTGAACTTCTTACTCCTAACATTATGCATTGATAGTTTTACATTTTATAAATCAAAATCTAAAATTGTCGGCACAATTTTCAAAAGGTGTAAGTACAAAACCAAAACAGAAATGAAGGTTATTTTCTTCCTCAAAAATCAATGGAGTTTGGTTTTAGCAAATGAAGATCCTCCCTTCTTCCTGGAATTCATCAGCTTTCTATTCAGAAGACTTCATTTAGTGAAAGCATTTCTTTTGACCAAGCTGAAGTCACACATTCTAGCTTTGGATTGGCCTGACATCATTTTGTGCCTGAACATATTGTTACAATATGGTGTCGACTTTCCAACGAATACTGTGTGCTCTATGTATACACTCTACTTTGGTTCTAGGCTACATTTGCAAATATCTGAGTAAAAAAACGTGTTTCTCATGAATAAGGAGGTTTCTCCATGCTATGAAACATAAAAATAAAACTATTCCCCTCTTCAGAATTCCATTTGCCTTGGAATATGAAGACTTTCCTAATTTATCAGAGTTACCACTCTCCCTTCCTGACTGACAAGAGTGTGGAACACTCCAGGATTTGCATTGTTTTATGAAATAAGTAGGCTAGAAGGAGACTGATTACATGAGGTATCCAACTGGAGCTCCTGTAAAACCCTACCTCCACCAGGTTACATCCCAGCATTCAATTACAGGTATGCCTGGGTAACATTCTAAAATTTGTTTCTGAACTGAAAGTAAGCGTGAAGAACTTCACCTCAGCAATTGTTCCACCTGAAAACAGGTTTCTGAATTAAAAAAGTCAATGCTCCACTGCACCTTTATTGTAGTGCTCAGGAAGAAAAAACCCAGCATATTAACAAAGTGCTGAAATATATTTGTCTTCTACATTAAAGCTAAGTGAACAAAACCAGAATGGGTACACAATAATGAGAAAGTTCTCAGGATTAATATGAACTGACTGTCCAATTATTTTATTTAACAGCAAGAATCAGAAGCCGAACATTGGAAAGAAGTCGTAGGATAGCATCATTGTGATATGCTCCAATTTCATTACAAAAACAGAAAAAAGGACAAACTACATTATAGGACTTCCAAGCTTTTGACTTTAAATGTATCTTGTTCTATATAAAATCCTGTGTCGTTCAGAGTCTGAAGATACTTGCTATGACAGCAACATCTTTATTTAAAAAATAAACAGTTATTTTCTTGGAAGACTAAGAGTAGTCCGCTACTCTTTGAAATTTTTGTCATTTGCAACAAACTCATTTGTCTTGTTACTCTCTTGTCATTTCTTTGAAATGACAGAACCTCCCACATTCTGGAACTCATGAATGTTAATCACATTTAAAATCATATAAAATGGTTTTGGTTGTTTGCGTTTTAGCCACAACAAATAAGAGATAATGGTGTAAACCCTGGATAAAGAAAGCCCAGAAAGCCTGACTAGATTAGGTGCACAACACTAACAGAACACATTTTTTAGCTCTAGCAACTTCCCCTAGAATCTGTCATCTCCCGTGATAAATAGCTCTGACCACACTTCTGTAATAATAGAAGCAAAACCACACAGTATCTGCTCCCACTGCCAAATGCCTGTGAGCAAGATCTGCCACAATTTAGTGTCTCTTCCTATACAAACATGCTATGTTCAATTAACATTAGAACAGCTCCCACTTAATCAATACCATTTACATTCCCTCTGTAAAGGCACATTAAAATTCATAGAAAGCATATCAAGTTATATTAGTTAATTTCTTTCTTTTTCCCATTTTTCTTTTAGTACCAGAGAGTTGATGACACTATCTAACATTAATTAGCACTTTTCTTTTATAGATAAAGTTAACTTACTTTATACTAGGGATGATGGAGCCAGCTGGAAGAGGGGGTGAAAGCCGCGGAGGGACATCATATTCTTCATTTATCAGATGGCCATTTGAAAAAACCTAAAAATCACACAAATGTTACAATGGGATGTCCTTCTTTCACCATGGATATTCATCAGCTAGAAATTGCAAAACAGACCTCAAGGACCCTGTGGGTAAAGGCTTTCCCACGAGTTCACACCACAGAGCTGTTATCTCTGAAGTGACTCTCATGCCTTATTCAGCTCACCCCATTTTGGAGCTGCAGAACATGTTAGCTTAAAGCTTCACCAAAAGAAGTTGATTCACGTGACAGTTACTACACAGACACTCAGCTACAGCTGAACTGCTTGGGGGAAAATTAAGATTTCAAGATTGCAAAGTGAGAGAGATGAAGTATAATGGGAAAGCAACAGCATGCTAAACATATTAATTATTTAAACTGTGATACAGTGCCTGCCAGAATCCACCCCCTACCCACAGGACTGTCTTCCTAATTCTTGGTTTCTATCAATTGCAAAAAGTTTATATTACAATTGATATATGAATCAGGGAAGAAAATTCATTCCATGTTTCCCTCATGAATGGGAATACAGCCTGAAATGGTAATTCAACGTTCCTCCCTCTAACCAAATGGTTTAGATCTACAGCCTGAAGATGACAGTTCAAACAGTACTTTGTTAAATATATGTATACATAACTTCTCCAGGCTACAGTGGCACTTCCATACTCACTGGGTATTCTAATTTGAAAAGCATTCATTCCATCAGCTTTAGTACTGTGCCAGACCACAACAAGAATGCCACAGGAAGGAACAGCTGAAGATATAAACCCTTTTATATCCTTCTTAATCAGTATCCTCTTTAAATCAGATGAAAACCTGCAGCATTTTAAACAGCCTAGTTCTAAGCAAAATTTTGGTGCTTTGCCTCAATGCTGAAAAAAGCATTATATAATGTTAATGTAATTATATATAACATAATAGATTACTTAAGCCCTTTCATCACATGTCTACATCCCTTACCAATATTAATTGAATTTCAGTAATGTACTTTCAAAATAACAAAAAAAACAAACATACATACATACATACATATATATATATATATATATATATATAAATAACTT